>JAGFPH010010501.1:20392-36627 GCA_018207615.1 Philaenus spumarius | reverse complement strand
CACAGACTACCAAATATTATAAACATTGACAGTTATACCGGAACACATACTACCAAATATTATCAACATTGACAGTCATGCCAGAACACAGACTATAAAATAGTATAAACATTGACAGTTATTCCAGAACATAGACTACCAAAAAATATTATAAACATTAACATTTATAACAGAACACAGGCTAAAAAATATTATCTACATTGACAGCTCTTAATTAAAGATATTCAACTAATTATTTTCTCGTCTATAGAAAACATCCTAAAAGAATTGACAATGAATACGAAATTCGTATAGATGATAATAGGTGGATGATTGTGCGATAAAGAAATTGGTATTATTGAAAATGATCTTATTACAGACAACGTAAAGTACGCTGGCACGCGAATAATATACGAATTGTTGCTTATGAACATACAAGATGACTATACTAATGATGATCTTTTAAAATATCGCGATATATTATTAGCATCGAACGCGCATCAAGTCTATTATTTAGTAAAAGAATAAATAAAAAGTAATAAAAGTACAAAATACAGAACGATAATTTCAAAATTATTTCCACCAAGAACGCCTCGCAATTATATGGATTGGGCTGGGAGTGGAATAATACTGAAAGAGTTTGAAGAAAAGAGTAAACCGTCATATGTTTATTGGAACTATCCGAATTAATTGTGTGAGAGATTAAAGTTACTTTTAGCATCACAGATTGCTGGAAATAAGGGTAATAATAATGAAATTATATCGATACTCGAAGAGTTACACGAAGCTGGTATAATTAAAAGATAAGAGTGATTTGTCGTCAGTATTAAAATGAATGTGGACCAATTCGGACGTCATTTACATGCGAAGCGCTTACAAATTTACAAAGGGCCTTCAGGTGTAGTTAATTAACAAAAGATGGAAATTATGATATGAACAAAAAACGAATACGTAATGTAAATGATGCTGAAGAAGATAATGATGCTGTAAATTTGTATGCTCCCAAAAGAAAATGTTTGTTTTTAGATAACAATACGTATAATGTTAATTGTTGTGCTTTGTACAATGTAAAATCGCCTAAAGAATAATTAGATGCAGCATCTAAAAATACGTTGATGATGAAATACTTGTTTTAAAATTATATATAAAATAAATAAATAGTAAAATTAATATTTTAAAAAAATATACAGAAGAATTGAGTTACGTGAATTACCTTGAAAATTCTAAGGACAAACCATTAATAGCGAGAGGAGAATGGCGCAAAAATTTGTATGAAAATTTAGACACTATTAATACGCCGTCAGAACACTAAAAATGAAATTTGTGCGAGACAGATTAGACAGTAAACATCAAGGTGATGGACTAATAAGTTCTATTTCAACTCTACCTGGAAAATTTCTAAATCGTGCTATAGACTTATTACCGGTAGAATTACATATACCAGGATATCAATATTGTGGGCCGGGCACACGGTTACAACAAAGATTAGAAACCATCTAGGTATTAATAAATTATATCAAGCTTGTAAAGATCACGATATAGCATATTCAAAATATTCAGATTCAAATCAAAGAGCGATTGCTGATAAGCAATTGGCTGATAAAGCTTGGCATCGAGTTACATCATCAGACGCCAGTCTTGGAGAAAGAGCAGCCGCTTATGCGGTAGCTAATATTATGAAAATGAAAAATAAATTAGGAGGTGGTAAAACCAGTAATTAGAAGAAAGTAAACACTAAGAATAGTAATAAGAAAAAAGGGAAACAGAAAAAAAGTTTGTAAAACTAACAAAGCTCTTCTGAAGCATTTCGTCTTTTGAAGAAGAAATGTTAAAAAGGAGGTAAAGGTTATTATTTAAAATCCTACAAAGGTGGAGGAAGTAAAAAAATAAATAAAAAGTACCTTATCGAGCTAACAAATACCGATATAGAAAAATATGTTTTTGAATCAAAAATACCTAATTTCAGAGGAATATTCATGTCTCCCTTTCACAAATTTTACAAAATGAAAACGGTATTTTAAATTTAGATAGTATTCAAGGAAAAGGAACTCATTGAGTATGCTATTGTAAAATAAATAAAAAATATTTTATTTCGATAGTTACGGTAATTTACGACCTCCACCGGAACTAATCGATTATTTAAAATCGTCTTCAGATAGTGTAAACATTTATTATAATTATACAAGTAAAACGAAAATGAATTTAATTAATTGTGGTCATTTATGCTTAGCATTTCTAACAGGAAACGTCTGAAATCACGATATGCTTAAGGAAGAGGTTCTAAATTATCTTGCGATATCTTTCCTCCTATAGATTTATCTACTCATAAATATGAAATTAGATTAATTGATCTCATGACGTATAAAACAATACCAAATATTGAAACAGATGTTAACGGTAAATTTTATTACAAGGAAAAATATGTTATTCAATTTCCAGAAGGATCTTATGAAATAGAAAATAAAATGTCTTTTTTTAAATTAACTATTAGTGAAAAGCATTAAAAAGCGGTTGAATTGAATATTAAAGGAAATATTAACACTTTAAAAACTAAAATTTATTGTTCGAAATTAATAAATTTTGAAAAACCCTATTAGGCCAGTCGGTAGGGGTAATTTTAGACCAAAAGTTCTAGTAATTTGCAATACGGCTGAATTTTTTTTATAAGTACATTAAAGTATGTAGATTAACATAAAAAAAAGTTTACCAGTCTATCGATTTCCTATCGATAATAATTTTTTTTCCGATTAACCTTAATATTTCGAGCTATGATAAAGATAGAGAAGAATAAAAAATACCACCGTGTAGGGGAGGTATTTTTCAACAAAAAAGGTCATATGTATTTATTTCATCTGAGCAATGGTTTGTCTGGAAAAAATTCTATAATGCAGGTATGTATTTGGCAGCATGGGAAATCACTAAAACGGGACATCTCATTCATATATGAAGCGTTAGCTCATTACAAATTGGCCAAATTTTAATATATTGAATTTAAACTTGACATGGGAGTTAAAATATATATTTTAAACATTTATGCTGAGTCTCAGCTTGTTATCTTGAAAATGACCCGATTTAGGAGTCGATTTCGATTATCGATTTTAGGAGTACCGGACCGACAAACTAATTTAAATCTATTCTAGTTTCGTAAATTTTTGTAATATCAACATCAAATTTGTTTTACAAGTTGAGTACACCAGTATAAATATTCTTAGTAAGTATGTACGTTTTTTATCATGTTATTTTTTAAAAACGATTCGCTTGAAAATAGTCTTCTGTTTTACCTATCTCGTTTTAACTATAACACCTTTGGATTCAACGACTCCATTTTCGACATTTTTTAACATATCGATTTAAAAATTGGTACAGAAGTTAAAAACACAATTTTTTTTGCTATACTTATTTTAAAAACTATATTTGAAAAATTGACTAATCTGCAGCCGATTAACTCAAGCGTTTAGATGAAAAATCTAAAAAGGTCTAAAATTAACTTTTTTAAGTTACTTGTGCTTTGAAAAGTAAATAATAAAAAAGGTTTATACTCCTTGATCTTGTTTGAATCTATATATTTAACTTGTAAAAAAACTTTCAGGTTGATATTTTTAATTTTTCTAAACTGGAGCTGTTTAAAATTAATTGGTGGGTCCGGTACTCCTAAAATCGAGAAGCTCATTAATAAGTCAAGTGGCTCTAGATTGGGTAATTTTCAAGCTAACAAGCTGAGACTCAGCATAAATGTTTAAAATATATATTTTAACTCCTATACCAAGTTGCAATTCGATATATTAAAATTTGGCCAATTTAGAATGGGCTAACGCTTCATATATAAATAAGATGTCCCCTTTTAGTGATTTACTCTGCTGCAAAATACATACCTGCATTATCGAATTTTTTCCAGACAAACCATTGCTCGGACGAAATAAATACACAGGACATTTTTGTTGGAAAATACCTCCCCTACACGGTGGTATTTTTTATTTTCGATTTTTTTTCGACTTTGGGAAATCGATAGACTGGTAAACTTTTTTTATGTTAATCTACATACTTTAAGTTACTTATAAAAAAAAAATCAGCCGTATTGCAAATTACAGGTAGTTTTAACCTATACCAACTGGGCTATATGGCATTGGTCCATAATTGGGATTTGAGAAGAACCCTTTTCATAACAAGTGTAAAAAAAAAGTTACGTAATTCCTTCGAGTATCTTTTAAACTACTCGCTATATTTTGCTATTACATTTTCTAAATAGTTCATAGGAATTATTTAATTCCATTATTAGTCCGCAAACAACCAATCATTATTTATTTTATTACGTGAATACTAGTAAAGTACAATATGCATGGGAAAGGTTCGTGTTTAGCACTGGCGAACCCGTATACGACAGCTAGTTATTTATACGGAAAAAATATACGAAGTGCTGAGAAGCCAAGGGGTACAAGTGAAATTTAAAAAAACGGAGTTAAGTGCAGAAACTGGCTCTTCAACACTTTAAAATGTTTGTGGCCGAAACTGTAAGTCTATCATGTGCTGAAATCTAGTGGCGAAAAAAAAACTACTTCGTAGAAGAACTGTTTGGTTTCGAAGTCAAGAGATACATGTGATGCATTTCACTTTACTTAACATTGGTAATTTACTTTTAATCTATGTTTTATCACATAACTTATAATTCCTGTTAACACGTTCACTGCTACGCAAATTTCGTATTTCCTATGCTAGGAGCTGACCTTTTATTTTTTTATATTTATAGCCTAAATGAGTAGACATTATTTTATTTCTTATTTTTGGTACCGCTCTACGTAATAATCACTAATTTCTTAAAGCGGACGCACTTGTGTGTAAATAACACATAGGCCTAAAATTGGCGTGCAATGCACTGTGCGTTAGCCGCTTCTCATAGTGTACAGTGTCAAGCTCACATGTGCGTCCTTAGCAGTGAACTTATTAACAGCCCAGGGGTACAAGTGACTACTTTTATCAAATATTGGCTGATAACAAAGAATAAGAGGTTGAAAATCAGCTTGATCTTTATTATGTTAGTCTAGAACTTAGCAATTAAAAATATACAAGTTTTAGTGATCGTGGATTTGATTATAACAGTTTAAATTTAAACAGAGTTTTCTCAAAACTAACTTCACTACACTTACAGCCCTTGGCTCTCAGCCCTTCATATTTGGTTCATGTTTTGCAATATTTTCCAGAGCAATGAGATACAGCAAGCCGTGTACTCCTGCAAGTGGTATACGAGTACAATAGATCTAAAGTTCAGAAAGTCTCTGCGTATAGTGATGGAGGTGACCAAGCGGACAATGGAGATTGGTGCTGTAAAACTGTATCCAGCCAATAGAGAAACGTTTGGCAAGGTAAATACACATGAAGTCCACCACGTTTACCAGTATACCAGGTGTTTAACTTAAGGGTCGGCTCTAGCTATCGGCCATGTTGGTTGACACTCCAATGTTAAATTAAAATCCAAATGTTTCCTTTATTTTTTATCGGGTAGTTATGAACGATACGTCATTTTAAAGCTATGGCCAATATGCATGCAAATGGTTTTTTTCAAAAGTAAGAGAAACATTTTGTTTAATATTTATTAACAATTTAAAACATTGATTTTTAATATTTTTTTATGTTGTCACTATTAGTTATAGCGAAAAACTACCAAGCCATTTGCATGAAGGATTTCATCTCCAAAAATTTGGTATTTTTTAAAAAACGCTATTTGAACAATTGCGGATTTTAAATGGATTTATACTGAGCAATATCCGCGTAACCTACCGCCGCTATAGGGTGATTTTAAATATTGTTTTACGTTGTAACTATTAATTATAGCAAAAAATTATCAAGCCATTCGGATGAAGAGTTTTGTCCCCAAGAGTTTGGTATTTAAAAAAAATGCTATTTGAACAATTGTGGGTTTAAATTGGATTTAGGATGAGCAATGTCCGCGTAAACTACCGCCGCTATAGGGAGTCGCAGGTTGCTTTCTGTTTTACTAGAGCCGACCTTTAAGGCGTCTCATACAGGTTACGGACGAACGGCTCGAGATAGAAGGATGAAACAAAATTATTCCCAACTAAATCTACCCTAAGGAACAAAGTACAAGTACTTGTATCCTATTCCGGATACAGGGTGATTTAAAAACAAATGCTCACTAGTTCAAATCTAAGCATTTTTGAATTTAAACATATGTCATGTTGTACTTTTTTTAAATAGCCATAATGTATCTATTTCATCTATAGAGATCTCTTTGAACATATTTTACCATAGACATCCCAAGTTCATGTTAGCGGTAGTGTACAGACAGTTTGTAAAACAGTCATGTAAACATAATCATGAGTTTTTATTTTATTAGTCTTGTAATTTTTCGTGTTTATTGATAGTTCGAAATCTGACCTTTAATAAATGGTTCCCATCAAAAGTAACAAAGTAGTTCAACAAATAATAGTACATTTATGTTAATAAAATAAAATGAAATGCAAGAACAACATGCACTTCTTATGGGAAAATTATGTTTTTTGTTAATAAAAAAAAGTAATCGATAAACGCGGGGTAGCTTGGAAAGTTTTTAGGAATCCCAATACTTTTAAAATGATATGCTACTTGACATATGTCGTTATTTGCAAATTTTGAACATAGGGCATTTACACATTTTAAAACAATCAAATATTTTTTGAAATTTGTGTTTTGACAAAAAAACCCATCCTCATGACATATTGTAGTAAAGCTGATTTCATGAAGAGTAAGAAATTTGAATCGGAGAAAGGCCTATACCCATTTATAAAGAAAATACAGGTTTTTAAACAATTATAGAATTTTCCTATTGAATTACTAAAAAATATACTGCAGTTCATTTGATATTTTTAAAGCAAAATTAATTGTACTAAAAACGGTTTGGTTTGTAAAAAAATTGCCAAGATTAAAAAGGATTAAACATTAAAAACAGAAAATTCCACAAGTTTTAAGTGGCCGCCACATTACAATATTTTTCAAAATTTCACAAGTTTTTTTTCACTGTCCACAACAATTAAGAAGGTCAAATAGTGGTATGTAGGACTGTTTCGTTTATTTGTTCACGCACTACAAGGGTGGTGTGTTATATACGACAGTGTTTATTTGGAAAAGTTTTGGAGAAAGTGCGAAAGTTGAATATTGTTTGAAGAGGTATACAATTAGCAATAGTTGATACAATTTTGAGTTCTGAAAAAAAAGCGACTTTCAATATAAGTAAATAAAAATACAAAAAACAAAATTATGGGCAGCCGTTTGGAATGGAAATCTTTACTTTCACGAGACCTTTTAAATGATGAAGTTTTGACCTGTGTTAACATTTGAAAATTCCTAAAAAACACACCGTCATATGCCTTTTTGTGCCGTAGGATTTAAAAAACAAACATTTTCTGAGCTTCTTAATTGCCAAAGTTAATAATTGTGTTTCATTTGCTTGATTACCCACTGCAAGACACCCAACCAGTTCAACTGTTTGACTTGTGTCTAAGTTGTTTACTAAAATGGTCTGTTTAAAATTTACAGATATTGGGATCTGCGTTTTCTTACTACAACCTTTTAGTGGCATTATCTGAAGAATGAAGAAATCAAACGCTATCTTTGATTGTTGGCTATGTGACTACTGTATTAGACTTTGATGGAGTAAATTGTAGATAAGTTAAACAAAATACAAATACATGTGTTGCTGTATAAGAAAATTAATTTTGTAACAAGTCCTGGATTTTTAAATATATTATATTGATTCGGACCTCCGTGTGCTTCTTACGCCAACCGCCTTGCTACCTGTAAACAATATTTCATAGTGATTAAATGAAACCCCGAATCACAAAAACAAGAACAAAATACAATAACTGAACTTAAAGGAAAGTTATGTTGATTGAACTACAATTCGATGAAAGTCTGAGAGCGGCTTAATATTTCGTATATAAGGAAAATTTGAAGGTAGATGTGATTGAGGAACCTTCTGCTGTGTAAAAATACTAATAAATTAAAATGTCAAAAATTTAGTCCACCATCTTGGGTCCGCCGTTTTGAATGTAATTATTTTTTGAACGAAGTTCCTTAACGCGTTTTGCGGTAGCAGTTAACAAATATAAAATGTAATGCATAACGAAAAACATTTTATTTTGGTGGCGATGGCAATGACAAATATAAAATACGAGTAACGAAAAAAGCGTTACCAAATTGGTTGTTATGGCAATGAATGTAAATACATTCAAGAAACATGTATTTTGGTTAAGCAATTTACGTTAAGTTCCGTCCGGGGCAGTTTTGATATTATCGTCAAGCGCTGAAATTTTAGGTTAGACCTAGAAAGTAATTTTAAGTCTAGGAATAACCGAAATTTGTCATATTTATGTTGCCGTTAAGACAGGTTAAATAAATTAAACATACTCACGATAATTTTAGGTTAGGGCTAGGCTGATGAACCAAAATTTTATGTTTATTGAATGTATTTACAATGAATGGACATTTAGATATTGTTTACCATCTTAGCTTTGATGCTATAACTAATTATACACCTTTATTATATTAACAATAACAGAATGGAAACAGTAAATATTTGTATAAAAACCAATCTAATAATAAAAGGCAATTGAAAGATTAAAATTATGTGCGTATGTCGCCGTTAAGGCTGGTAAAAGAATTGAAGAAAAGGCATGATGAACCCTGACGGGGGTCCCACGACCGCACACATTTACTTTTTTTTTAATAAGTCTTGTGATACATCATTTCAATGCAGAATTTTAAGACAAAGTCAATGGTGAAAACCGCACATCCATATCTCAAACCGTTCTGAAGATATTTTAATTCATTTACATTGAATCATATGATTTAAATATGATTAATTTAATAATCATAACTTTTTTTTCATTATAGTTATAATTTATATATATTAATACCTTGTGATTTGATTGTTTGATAATGTTTAATTTTATTCAACATCAAAATTTGACAGGTAAGAAGTTTAATGTACTTTATTTAATTTGTAAACTAAATGATATGATTCAGTGTAAATAAATGCAATTTTATCTTGAGAACAGTTTGAGATATGGATGTGGGGTTTTAACCATTGATTTTATCTTAAAATTCTGCATTGAATTGGTATCACATGACATATTTCAATAAAAAGTTACATTCAAATTAGAATGGCGGATCCAAGATGGCGGGCCAAATTTTTGACATTTTAATGAAATCGTATTTTTACATAGAGATGTACGAAAAATGAAGCCGTATTTTCGCCCACTCTGTATACTAAAAGGATATATGCGTGGGTTATTAGGATTTTTTAAATTAATTTAATATTGCAGGGTTGCACTAAATGTTGTTTTCGAAGTTAGCTCTACTATTCAAACAAACTAAACACTATTTAGTTACATTTTATGACACGATTTTAAAGCTAACAAGTTGCTTGCTAGTATAATATACACAATCAGAAAACGGGTGATTTTTTATCGTATAAATGTATTTACAGGTGTATAACTATGAGATACACGAATAGGCCAGGCAACAGACAATTTTACCTGGAAAACATGCGGGAGATTTGAAACTTGGTAATGTAGTACATTTTGACATCCTAAAAGACATACTAAGTTTGAGACTCCACCACTTTGAGCTTACGCCGCTCTCTTGGAAAATGGTTGCCAAATTCCGTGTCATCTTATGTGTTGTGTATTTACAAAAACTGCGCTATTATCATCTGAAACTGATGAATTATCTATATATATAAAAACGAAATACCACTCACTCACTCATCACGATTTCTCACAAATAACAGAACGGATTAAAATTAAATTTGATATGTAGCTTCCTCTAGGGCCAAAGGTGCTCACCAAGAAAGGCTTTGAAAACGTTCTAAATTTTAGGGGGGTTTGGGGGGATCAAAGTTATTAAATCACGATTTCTTCAAAACTACCTAACGGATTGGAATGAAATTTGGTACGTAGCTTCCTCTAGGGCCAAAAGTGTTAAATAAAAAGGGGTTTTGAAAAATTCGAAATTTTAGGAGGGTTTGGGGTGGATCAAATTATTAAATCAAGATTTCTTCAAAACTAGCAAACGGATTTAAATGAAATTTGGTATGTAGCTTCCTATAGGGCCATAGGGGCTCGCTAAGAAATGGTTTTAAAAAATTCTAAATTTTATGGGGGGTTTGGGGGGATCAAAGTAACTACAAATCTAGATTTCTCCAAAACTACTGAACGGATTGGAACGAAATTTGGTATGTAGCCTCTTCTAGGAACATAGGTGCTAACTAAGAAAGGTTTTAAAAAATTCGAAATTTTAGGGGGTTTGGGGGGTCAAATTGACTAAATCAAGATTTCTCAAAAACTACTGAACGGATTAGAACGAAATTTGGTATGTAGCTTCCTCTAGGGCCATAGGTGCTCACTAAGATAGGGTTTAAAAAAATTCGAAATCTTAGGGGAGGGGGGTTTTGGGGGTTCAAAGTTACTAAATCACGATTTCTCTAAAACTACTGAACGGATTGGAATAACATTTGGTATGTAGCTTCATATACGACCGTAGGGGCTCACTAAGAAAAGTTATCAACAAATTCGAAATTTTATGGGTGTTTGGGGGGTCAAAGTTACTAAAACACGATTTCTCGAAAACTACTGGACGAATTGGAATGCAATTTGGTATGTAGCTTCCTCTAGGACCCTAGGTACTCGGTAAGAAAGGTTTTCAAAACATTTGAAATTTTAGAGCGGATTGGGGGTCAAAGTTACTAAAAATCCCCATAAGAAATACATAGTGTAATATATTTATTAATATAATATATTTTTTGTTGATATGCATTTAACTTTGATTTGTCTATCCGTGCAAAGCCGGAATAGGGCCAGCTATTTTATTATATTATTGAACTATTAGTGCTATTTTTGTTTTGTAATAATAATAGTAATCATTCTTATTTTTTTTTTTATTGTACACGTTCCGAAAAATGATAATAATTAATTATAAAATGAATTAACACTTCTTTCGAAGCATTGGAAAATAGTTTTATTTAGATTGACCATTCGTCCTTGATCCCCTCTTTTTATACCTGCCCTTGTCTTCAATCAATGTACCTTAAACCTTCCCTGGGTCAATGATTTTACGATTCAGTGTTACTAGTCATCTAGACATTACGTTATCATTACGCTTTGTACTTTCTTTGATCTCTTTGAGTTTAAATTTACTACTGAGTAATCCCCGTTTTGAAACGGTTTTGTGCGCTAAATACACAACACATAAGATGGCACTTAACTCAAAAACTATTTATTTCACCCAAAAAATGTAGATACAAAAGTTTTAGATAATTTAATTCTCTATAATTTGTATAGGTAACTTTTTTCTAGGTCGCACCCAACTGAAGTTATTTAGAAAAAAACAGGAATTGAGCCACCATTTTCCAAGATGGCGGCGTAAGCTCTAAGTGGTGGGGGTCGAAAACTTAGTATGTTTTTAGGATGTCAAAATGTAGTATATTACCAAGTTTCATCTCTCCCGCGTTGTTTTTTTAGGTAACTTCATTTTTAACTTCCTGCTGCCTGGGCTAGAAAGTGGAAACAAAGATAGATCGATATTGTTTTGAAAAATAATAGTACTGTCCGTTATCTTTTCCATATTAAATTTAATCACATTATATATTTATTTCAATAGGAAGGTGGGCATGTTATCCATAACAAACTGTTGTGAATGCACTTTACCGGCTATCAATAACTTAAAGAGTTAGTTTTTAAATATACATAGTAATACTTCAAATATTTGTAGTAGACATGACAAAATGGTTGGCAAACAAAAAAAAGTCCACCACGTCACATTCCTAGTTCGAATCCACGCCTTGGATGGATACAACATATATTTGAACATAAGGTAATTCCGGGATAGATGCCCCACGCTTAGAAAATATTGTTGAAAAAAGCGTAAATTAATAATTACAAGAACGAAATTTTCCAAGAACAAAGAACATTTTTTACTGTTTCTCGATGCTAGCTAAACAAATTACTATATAAGTTACATACTTCAATAAAAAATGAGAAAATATTGTACTACTACCTCTGGCCAACTCTCCCGGAACGCCGGGTGAGAGCCCTTCCGTTAAGGGTGAGATGCCCCGACAGCTCAAGGTCGTATGATTATAGAATTGATGTACCTTAACTTGTTTAAATAAGGAAATAATCTACTTATATAAAGCTAGACGGTAACACTGATTCACTGACATTAATTATTAGGCACTTCCCGTAATCGGACCCCACTCAATCTTATACTTGAATTAAAGCTCTCAACGAGAAACTTTCGGGAATTTAACATTTTTTAATTTTGGAAGCACCTTTTGGGTGAGAAAGATTTTTTGGATTTTTTCAATTTCTTCATTTTCCCACTTTGAGCGCATTTAGTAAGAAAACGGTAAGAGATAGCAAACAATGTTAAATCCAAAAGTTGTAGAAAATTAAATTTCGAAGAAGTGATTTTCCGTCAGATTCAAGATCCAATAATCCCTTTAACAGCTATTAACCCGAGAAGGAGCTCCGGCAAACAATCCTTCAAATTTCCCATGTTAATCTTATGGAGATAATGTTTAATGAGCTTGAGTCAGCTGCCAAATAAAACAGCTGATTTGTGCTCGGTCACCAAATCGTTTGATGTACAAACGAGCCAAAGATTAACGAGATTATTTAGCGAATTTTCCAACTGCTAGCGAAGCGATGCAGCCATCTGAGGCTGAAGGCCGAGGCGGGGTTGGGACGCGTAGCGTCCAGGGGCAAAGCCCCTAGTTTAAATATAAGTTTTGTAAAAGTATACAAAGTGTAATTAAAATAATTATATCATTAAGGAACAAAATATTAATACTAGTCTAAGTTCGAAAACAAATCACACTAACAAAGTAACATATGTTTTATAAAAAAGTTCACTTAAAAAAAATAAACTACTGAATATACTATTAGCATAGATCATGAATAATAAATAGATTTTGCATCCATACGGGGGTTGTGTGCCGGAAAAAAGGTGTTTGCGAAAATAGTACATGATCGCGCCGCGAGGTAGCGCTAGGGAGAAAGCATTGTAAGCATTGGTGTTTCCAACCAGCTTCCTTCGTTTCCCCAATAGATAGCGCCAAAAAAGTCGAATTTCCAGTGGAACAAAATATTGCATTGGATAGGAGTTCTATTAGGTTATCCAAATACAATGCTATTAGCTAAATTACATTAATAAAATGAGTTGTAAGTTAATGAAGCTAACTGAATTACATTAAGCCCCGCCCCTTTATTTTAAACAATCAACCCACAATAACATAAGAAATATTTATTAAAAGACAAACACAATTTTTTTTTAATTGCTATACAAGTTTTTATTGTTGAATCTTGCCGACCAAGGTTTCGCCCGTGACGGCATTGACGAGGCAGCTTATCCAGACTAAAGAATGTTAGAAAAACATAATTTACAACAGAAGTACAGATACCGGCGCTAATGATGGCACTTGAAAAAACCGCTACTAACCCGACTAAAAACATCAGTACCCGGTACATCTCTGTTTAACACGTCCACTGCTAAGGACGCACATGTGAGCTTGACACTGAACACCGAGTACCCGCAAATTGGGAGTATTTACAACACACAATATATTGCGTGCTTCGCACGCTAACCCCCGTATTGGGAGTGTTTTCAACACACAGTGCATTGCGTGCTTTACACGTCAACCCCTCGTATTGATAGAATTTTTAATACACAGTGCATTGCGTGCTTCGCACGCCAATTTTAAGCCTGTGTGCTATGGACGCACATGTGCGTTCGCTTAAAAATATTAGTGAGTATTACGTAGAAAGGTTCAAAAATTAAAAAATAAATAATTTCTACTCATTTAGGCTATAAATATAAAAAATAAAAGGTCAACACCTAGCATAGAAAATACAAAATTTGCGTAGCAGTGAACGTGTTAAGGGTTAGGTAAACATGCACTAGTTCGTTCGAAGGATGAATCACATTAGAAAGCGGTGTGGGTAAATGTTTTTTTCGCCCTTTCCCTCCCCCCCCCCCCCCCCCCCCCCACCCCGGCCCAACCAAGGCCAAGTGCCATGATTAACGTCGATATCTGTAGTAACTGTTATTTCAATAATGTGTATTACGGCAAGTAAACATTTTATACAAACACGTACATCTTTTTATAAAACACTCCCATTTCTTTCTATTGTTCGTGAAGTACTTCCGAGTTTCATTTTCGGCGGGTATAATGTATTAGGCAGGTACTATACTTTCCTTATTGAAAGCAATATCTTCCATGTTTACGATGATTGCATCATAAAGAAGGACCCAGCAGACGATACTTGCGGTTGCTATGGTGATGCGAGAAACTAGTAGTGGAAGATATTGTCATACGTGAAATTATATATATTGGAGTACTACGCGATGTTGTATTATTACCACAGTTCTGGCTCCGATCCGCGGATGTAATTAATTAATTTCGACTGTCAATTAATTTAGTTGTGAAAACTATGATTACCAACATACTGTATTTGTAACATATTATCAGTCAGGGGCGGATACATTCATGTTTTTTTTGGGGGGTGGGGGACTGATAAGAAGTCAAAAACAACATTACACAGGGGGCCCGGGGGAATTAAAAAAAAAATTAACTACATCAAATAGTTTTTTTAATGCATTTCTATTCCATTGCCTTGAAAGAGCAAGAGTTTCTTAAAGATTAAAGAATCAAATAATCCGATCACACAGCTAAACCGCTGACGTAATTTTAGCGAATTTACAAAATAAAATTTATATGTTTTATGGTTTCAATGAACATTTTGGGAAATTGGTCTACTTATTAAGGTGCTGAAAGCTGACTGAGTGAATATATATATATATATATATATATATATATAAGCGAAATACCACTCACTCACTCACTGACTGACACACTCATCACGATTTCTCAAAAACTACCGAACGGATTGGAATTAAATTTGGTATGTAGCTTCCTCTGTGATGATTAATCCGGTAATCGATACAATAATTCGATTCTTGGTGATACAGCCAGTAAAAATGTGTTCGATAACGGTACCAGAATAGTTGCAGCTTAGCTGGGATCGTTCCAGGGGTCTAAGTGATTTAATAACGGTGTCTAAGTAGATGGTTGTGTGGTAGTTGTGCAGAGAGTGCGTGTGTAGGTGTTGGTTGGTGTAAGGCTCAGTTAATTGTATTTAGTCGACAAGGACTAATACAGACGTATTTTCATCGTCGCCTTTTTTTGTGTTGTTTTCCCTACACGTCGTAGTTGGTGAGGGTTGAGTTTACCGGGTCGGATAGGGAATAATAGAATATTGATGGTTCGGCTTGACAGAAAACTATTTAATTTTTAGAAATATCTACTTACAACTATTTAGTTTAGGCCTACGAACCGTCTTTCAAATGCAGTTCAAGGTAGGCTGAATTTAGTGTCGGTTTAGAAAAATATTTAAATAGATCGTTCGATGCAAGCTTACGAACCGTCTTTCGAATTCAGTTCAAGGTAAGCTAGGTTTCGAATCGATCTATAGAAATATTTAGTTTAGGCCTACGAACCGTATTTCGAATACAGTTCAAGGTAGGCTACGTTTAGCGTCGGTTTAGAAAAATATTTAGGTTATTTATCTAAACTATTTTTAATTCAAAGTATTTTATTTTAAAATATTTAAGTACTAATAATATATTTCGTAAACATTAAAATATATACCAATAGAGGCCGTGCCCTATACATAGTTAGTACTGTAATAATAACTAGGTCTAACTACACAATCATGCCAAAGCGTGCAAGTATCGGCAAGCAGTAGCAAGTACTGTAACGCAATCAAAAATATTCTAAGTGTTTAGAATAGTAAATTATTATAAGGTTTATCGCACCGTGTGCTTAGCCTAGAGAAGGTCTTACCTGTACAAGAGTCGGTGAGACTGAGAGACAGACCTGTATTCTGGTTGCAGTGACCTCCTTAGCTCGGTAAGTCGTCTGCGCATGCGCTAAGAGTGGGGATTTCCCCTTCTCCCGCACCGCAGGGAAAATTCTTAGACTCTTGCATCAAACGTATAGGCCGGGGAATTTCGGTTTCCCTTGTACTTGGCCTTTGTTTAAAAAAAATCACCGGTAAAAAATGTACCGTTACAAGGACCATAGGTGCTTACTGAGAAAGGGTTAAAAAAAAATTCGAGATTTTAGGGGGGTGGGGGGATCAAAGTTATTAAAAAACGATATCTTCAAAACTACCGAACGGATTGGAATGAAATTTGGTATGTAGCTT
>JAGFPH010010499.1:7597-22641 GCA_018207615.1 Philaenus spumarius | reverse complement strand
ATTTTAAGTCCGATTTGGTTCACATTTGGTACACATGTTGGTTTCCCACGTTGCTCGGACGAGTTCGTTAGCCAAAAAATCCAACAATCGGAAGCACGTTCTTTGACTGGAAGTAACTATTTTTTGAGATTTTTCCTTCGAGAATGAATTTGTTTTTGAGTTTTTTCTACAAATGTAAATGTAGGATGTTATTCTGTACATTCTGTTTTTCTACGTGACCTTTTTCTACGCTTTGGTTCCCCCAAAATCCATCGAAACGTAAAATACCATAGAAGTACCCGGTTCAAAGCCATGTGGTGGATTCTTCTTTGTGGGACATGTATTTAAATACTTGCTGATAAAAAATAAGCATACCCTGATTTCCCATAAGGGTATTAGGGCCATGGTCTAAATTTAATAGGTCACAGATCGGGAATGTTTTTTATTTTAATAAATAAAATACGCTTCTAACTTTTGGTTGAATTTATTTATGTGGAATGGGAGGGAATTGTTTTGGTATTGTGGAGCTGTGAATCGGATTATACTATTCGAAAGAAAAGGGAGAGGGAGTTAAGGCCGATTGAAGATAAGTGAGGAGAATGCGCTTCCAAAAACTTTGGCCTAGAGCGTAAATTCGGCCCTGATGACAAACGCGTGATTAATGGTTTAAATGTAGGAAATAGGAAAGTTCCGGCCGTGATTGTCTAGTGGTTAGGACTTTGCGTTAAAGCAGGATCCTTCTTTAAGGATTGGAAGATACAAAAACTAGTACTGCTCAGGAAAGGAGAGAAACAACTGGAGAATACATCATCATATTACCTATTGCCTTCTAGACAGGATAGGTCAACTGTTGGAAGGATTAATCCTCCAACGAATTCATTCGTTCATGCAGAGAGAAAAGAGTCTGTCAAACCAACAATACGGATAGGAAAGGACGTACTACGGTTGATGCTGTAAAATTAGTCATAGATATGGCGGAGGCTGATAAACAGGGTAATGGAAGAAAAGCAGGATTTTGTGCTCTGGTGGCAATAGATGTAGAAAATGCTTTCAACTCCTCAAGATGGAGGGATATTTTGTTAGCGCCTGCAGATAATGTTGCTATTCTAGGGATAAGAACGAACGAATGTCTGGTTCGCGTGAAACGTTGGCTTAAAAAAAATCTTGCCAAATGGTAATACAGAAGACGGAAGCAGTACAGGTTACTGATAGAAGAGCCTTCGCATATCCTAAAATATATATAGACGGGAGAGAAATTCAATGGAAAGAAGTGTGACGTTATCTGGGAATGGATAATAAACTCAACTTTGGAAAGTAGCAGAAAAGGCAATGTAGAACACAGCTGGCCGGAGAGGAAGGAAAATAGAGATAAATTAAGGCTAGATATAGGTGGACAAATGACACCGAATAATATGGTACTTCAGATGCTGTAGTCAGCCAAAAAATGGAACACAGTGGACAGCTATGTTCGTCAGGTATTGGAGGAAAAAGCGGAGAATAGTAGGAATATAGCTCCGTAGAAAAGGTTCTAGGCCCGATTAAGGCAAATGTGGCTCCACGCTGAAGTAATGCAGTATAGCGATGCCAGCGTGGATAAGCCTGGGTAAACCGGAAGTCCCACACACCGGAAGACTGGTCTCCTGAAGGTGCCTATAATGCATCCCCCTCAAAAAAAAAAAAAAAAAAAAAAAATAGGAAAGTTCCACTAAACAAAGCTTTTGATCAGGAAAAACCCATAGAATTCTCTTTCACCTGCTAGAAAATGATTTTAAAACTAGCAGTAGTTGGAAAGGAATGCCATTTCTTACAAACATCTGTGGAAAAAGTGGACAAACGAGCAACAGGTGACTGCTAAAGACATTTTTAATGTTGATGCAACGGGTTAGTTTTTTAAATGCATGCCTAACAAGACTTTCAAAGGTGAATGATGCAGTGAGGCAAACAACAAATAATACGGTTAATCTCGGCTTACAGGGTGGCTCTTAAAAACTGCCTTTGCTTATGATTGGGAAGTCTTCCAATCCTCAAAGCATAAAAACTAAACCAATGGCGTCCATACCCGGAGCTAGAGGTACCTTCAATTGACTCCTTAATCTCCATACTCCGGTCTAGCCTCCTCTAGAACTATCAGGCTGAGACAGACAGATATCACTTTGCTGTAAATTGCTTTTAGTAAAATCAAATGTATAGGTTTTAATTCAGTGTATGACGGTTAAAATAAGGTATTACCGTTATTTCATTTTTGCATCGTCAGTGTCTGCATTGATCTGTATTTGTAATGTGTCACAATCCTTGCATGCATCTTTTGCAGGAGGTTTGTGTATACAGACATTTTTAAGTTACCTTAAAAATAAAAAACACAGACAACAGTTTAGATTAGCAAATGCTTTGCTAAAGTATTGTACTGTTCTAGAGCATTTTAAAACAATAACTTACCTTCTAACGAACTGGTATCATTTTCAGAAGGAACCCATTCACCGTCTGAAGCCATCTTTGTAAAATAAACCATCGTAACAGATAATTAACAGTATAAAATAACGTTTTTAATACAATGAATGTAGGAATAATATGATGGTCAACACATTGACAGTAATAACCAAAAAGGACTTGGTCACCTGTTGTTCTGAAACAATGGTGCAATCAATTCACAGGATTAACAGATTAGTGTGCATTCAGAGGACAAAATAAAGTACTATGGACTTGGTTTGTTGAGGCACTGAAAGAACATAAATTTTGAAATCGGTTAGCGTAGTTAACTCAAAATGGATTTGGTCTAATGCTGCTCTGATCCCTCCATTTATTATATTATGTAACTGGACTAGTGAACACGGAAATGTGACGATGACTGCCTCTTTTACATAATGGATTACTCAGCAAAATCCTGGTGCATAAATTCATTAACTGAATAAAAAAGAGATCCAGACAAAAGAAGTTGCCAAAGGCTGTCCTCGAAAGTCTTGTTTCTGTAATTTTTTAATCATATCTGGAAGTTTAATAATGTACATTTTTGTGAAGGAAATTTACCGTACAGAGTTAACCTGTGTTGTTTCACACGATAGTCGCAAGCATTTCTGGTGCTACAAGTTTTTGGGTGAAGGAAAGCATAATTTTCAAAACTCAATATTGCTGTTAATAAGTTATTTTACTATCACAAATTAAGTACATTATTAACAAATGAATAAAATAATATAACAAGTGAAATATAATGATAATTAAATAAGTTATGGTGACTTAACAAAATAATAATTCAAATATGCAATATTTGACTTTATTTAACATTGAAATAAATATTTAAGATGCTTTAAACAAAACTAAAGTACTTGATAAGTCCTTGTTAAGTACATTATTTATAACAAGTTTTTACAAACTAATAAAATTTTGCAAAATAAAAGTTGTATTGTTAAAGCTCAAATAATATAAACACACAAAACAAGAAAATGAATATTAACAATCTTCACTATTATTATTTTAACGGACAAACTGTTCATATAATTGTATAGTTTGGTAATTTATTTATTTTTACAGACCCCCAGTGATTAAAAATGTATTTATGTTAAATTTAGGTTCACAAAACATGTTTTATTTATACATAACATATTAATGGAAACAATATGTTTGCACCTAAAAGGTTACATTTGTTGAACCCTCTGAAGTTTATGTTTATTTTGTATTTTCGGCTAACAATTATAAACAAATAAAAATTAATAAAGTGAAAACATAAACAACACATTTCTGGTGTATATTTACATTGCCCATTCCCGATACAAGCCTTATCTCTAAGGTCTATCTAGAAAATGTAAACCTTTAAAATTATTTTAACATTGAAATAGTTATTTCTGACAGGAGTTAATAACAATTTTCATTAACGAAGAAGCTTAAATTTCTTACTGAATAAATAAATGCTTTTTTTAAGATTATTTAAATTAAGCCCTAAAAAGGGTCTGCTGTTGGCAAGTTGTCTACAGTCTCTGCTACAAGCAGCCTATTTCTAGAAACTGGCCAACGCTTTTGTATACATTCTTTTGAACCGGAATTGTGACACTATTTTACAATATATTTTGATTAAAATAGATACTCCTAACGTACAATAGAACCGTTTAATATTTCTGATTGAAAGAAAAAAATACACAAAATACAGGAAATAATTAGTTTGATATAAGAATTTGTTATCTTTTTTATTATAGGCTACAGTTGGAGTTGTCATTTCAAAACTGATAGGACCATACAAAATTAAAACATTTGAATTACAAGAGTGAAATAAAGTAAAATTTTGTTCAAAGGTAAGAGTTTTGGAGACGTTGATAATGAGAATGTCAATATGTTACAATAACTTCAAATACAATTTTTAAAACACTGCAATGTTGAGGGTAGACGTAGGTATTAATACTGAAAGCAGACGAATGACTGACACAGTTAGAAAACAAGTAAAACATTCACAGGTTGGATAGGAATACAAAAAAACAAATTGTACCAATCGCGGCAATCGAGTTACATTGTACTTTAAAGAAAGGCGATGGCCACTGTTACATGTACTGCACATACTATCTTCGATTTTTCTTCAAATAACCCTGGACATTTTTTTAATTAAGGATTATTTTTACATTGGTTGCTACAGTCAGTTCAAGGGACTGAACAAAATTTCTACCAATCAGGACTTTGAATTAGACAAGTTCAACTGTAGCACGTTATTGCAAAACAAAATCTGGGATTTGTTTAGACATGTATTAATAAAAAGCTTGGTGAAAAATTGTTTTAAAAATTATGGAAGAAATACTAAAACAAAATACAGTAATACAACCTAGCCTAAAGCTTATCGACCATAAAATTTATAAATTTTGATGTTTTAAGTTGAGAAAATGTACAATGGTTATCCACCTTAAAGATTGATATTTGGACATAAAGTTTGTCAAACCATAATTTAATCCTTGGAAAAGGGTTTCTATACAACATTTTTGGAGGTTTAGTGTTCGAATTGTGAAATGATTTGAATGCCGTTTTGATCGTTTAATTTAAAATGTTTTTATGATGAGGCAACCGTAATAACAGAAAATATAAATAATGTGTATAATATTATATAATGGAGAGATATACAAGACTCCTTCACAGATTAAAAGGCCTGTGATATTAATTTAATTAACTTTAGTAAAAGGTCTAATTTTAGTTTTCGTACATTTTGGCAAAGACCGAATGTTCACAACTAGTTAAATTTAATTAAATTTCCGGTTAGGCCTAGCGGTAACTCGTGGGTGGAAATAAACTGAGGGTAAGAATCCTGCTTAGGTTAAATTATGTGGAGGCAATAATTACTAGTACAATTTTTCCTCAAAGAAATAAATAAAATACAGACCCTATATATTTGTGTTTTGCCTGCATCGTATGGGTAATGATTAATTTAGTTATTAATTACATATAGTTTTTAGTACTAAACTATATCATTAAGTTATACTGGGTCATTGTTCCTCATTAAAATTTGCAAATGTAAAGTATACGAAAATGATAAATAGAATACCATACATTTTAGAGAAGTGCTTTAATATATAATAATTCTCGTCGATACAAAGGGATGTTTAAAACAGCATACATTAAGGTAGATAACCAAGTTCTACTGAATATACAGGGTGTTTACAAACTCCCTGGAAATATTTTGTGTATTTGTTCCTTAGGTCAAGACAATCAAAAAACTTCACATAAATATGGGTCTGAAATGCCTAGTTTTCTGTCTGTCCGTCTGTTTGGGTTTTTTACAAATTATTTTATAACTTGAGTACTATTTAAGATAGAAACTTCAAATTACCTAATTGTGTAACACTGTACACGGCAATTGTTGTTTAGTGCAAATTTTGTATGATATTTATTTCAGTAAATGTCTCATTACTCAGTTATTTATTATCCGATTGTAGCACATAAAGTATGATTTTGTTCGTCTTAAAATTCTACATTTTTTATTACTGGTAAAATTTTTCAATAAAAATTACGGTTTTCATGAAATTTAACACTAAAGATTTTAAATGACCGCCATTTTGAAACTGTTTAAGACACCGTAACAAAATTTTATACACTTGTTTGGTCAACCAAGGTTTGGTTCGTGCCAAATTTGAAGTTTCTATCTTAAATAGTACTCAAGTTATAAAATAATTTGTAAAAAACACAAACAGACGGACAGACAGAAAACTAGGCATGTCAGACCCATATGTATATGACGTTTTTTGATTGTCTTGACCTAAGGAACAAATACACAAAAAATTTCCAGGTAGTTTGTAAACACCCTGTATAATTTCTTACAAGGGATTAATGAATAAAACTGACCCTCAGTACTATATATTTAAATTCAACTAAAATGATTAAAATAAAGATTTAAATACTAAATCAATTGAATTTAATAAACTTTTTAATTTCTATCAAAGCACAAGACGGGCGATATTCTGAAGAAAGTAACTTCACAAGTTCACTAAGCTAACACCAAATAGTCTTTCAGCACATTTCGTTGGAATGATTGCAGTATAAAAATATTTCAAACGACATAGTTACAGGATTCAGACTTAAAATGCTCATGTTCTTAAATATATACAGAATACAGAAACAACGTGGGTGGAATGAATCTCGGAATAACAAAACGTCTAAAAGAAAAACAACGAAACCAACACCTGAATAAATACTTTTGTTACACTATACATATAGTACGCACACTTTATACATAAATAAAACAGCCAACAAGAAGTTTTATTAAATAATATATGGACGGTATCTGTACATAAGTCTAAAAATATCTTTTCCTCGCATGTACATAACAGGCCATATATGTATATAAATACTCAACAGTGTTCTTAGTTCTAAGTCAGTAAACACAAATTATACAATAGTATACTAAGTATGAACCGATGCTTATAAAATAAAAGTTCAATATACTACATAGGTACACAAGACTGTATAAACATAGAAATATAAGCTTATCTAGGAACGCAGATACATGGAAATACGCAGTACAATAATTGCATTGCAAGTAAGACAAGTGAAAAAGCACTTAAGTACAATTAATTATTAAATAATAATTCTGCATCAATTGAATAAAAGAAACAATGAAATACTGATTTACATAAAAATACTTTTTTTTACACTAAATTAACCATGAAGAAATGTTGGTAAAGAGGAAAACATTTTACCTACGGTAATTCTATGGTCGAGACGATTTATTATCTGTTAAATTAAAATCAGCATTTCACACTTTTCTTGAAAGTTTAGATTTAATCAGCTTCAAGTAATAAACTAAATTCTGCTTATAAAATGAATGTAAATTTAAATCAAAGAGATACAACAGAAATACTACATTGGTATTGCGGACATTGACAAAAAGAAAATGAGATCAATGAAAATGATTTACTATTACAGAGAAAGCTTAGCAGTGGAAAATTGTTTTAAGAAAACTTTGACTGTGTTAAGGTAAGAGAACGCTTGGAATCTTTGCGAGTTAATTTACTTTGGCACTACACCAACATATGTGAAATGGTGAATAATATGATTGCGGTCGTTAATGAAGAACTTAGGATTTTCAGAACTATTGAGTGAAGATGTATTTTGTAATAAACTTTTTCAAAGTAATAAATATAAGTCAGCTTAAAACCTCAACCTTCCAGTACACAACAGTTGGGAATTGAAGGAATAGATACAAGTTCAAATCATATTATAAGATTTATCAAAACATTTATACATAGTATTTGATCATTTATTTTATAGTAAAATAATTATTAAAAGCTATTAAATGTTTGACTTATTATAGTACATAATCAGATTTATAATATTTTAGTTTAATCTTTAACAGAGTACAAATATGGGGGTATATTTTTAAAAATAAATTATTAGTAATACTCCTTACCAATATAAGCGTCTAGTTTTCTCAATTTCTTTGAGCGTGTTGCAATTGTTTCAAAATTAAATTATACGTGAAACAACTACAACCCGCAAAAAGAATCTGACAAGAATTTTCTATTTTATAAATTGATGGGTACTTCTTATTATCGGTATTGTTAGTTTATTTGTTCAAATGACATCATTACAGTATAAAAATAAATATAATTTGAAAGTACGGGATAAACTCTTGACATCAAGCGATGGAACTAAGAGCAAGTAAGCCTAGAGCTATTGGATAAAACTATTAATAAAGAGTAAAGAACCTAATGATCGAAGTTTGGGCAGTCGAGCAAGTAAATCAAACGTGTTCAGGAAACCGCAAGACAACAAAACACAAACTGTGCACCAACATAAAGCAAAGACAAAGCTGACCAAAGGACATGCTAAGGACCAAGGTCAACTAGTATAAAGGTGCATGAGGTTCGACAACCCAGACATAACTCATTACACCCGACTCTTTACTTTTAATTCTTAGTTTTAGTTCCTAGTTTACTCTTAGTTTTATATCTTAGATTTTGTACACTCGATATAAAAAGTTGATTCATACTGTTGAAATGTAATGACTCAATTTGTCCAAATATAATCTACAACAAATGAAAAGATTTCTTGTCTAAAATACAGCAAGAAGTACTATTAATAATTTTCGTTTACAACTGGTGGTAAATTCGTGTTAGGCTATATAATTTGTCAACAATGATAAAGACTTAATTATAACAATATTAAAAATGTAAAATTTGATGTTACAAATAAGGCTATGTGGTGAAATCTCTACTGAACGACATTCATCACGACTATCTTAAAAATACAAATACAAAATCCACCCCTAAACCTCTTTGGCCAACATTTCTTTGCATGATAGACTAGACGTTATACAAACTCTATTTAGAACGCCTTGAAGTTGGGCTATCAGGTGGTGTTACCGAAGGCGCCATACGTTTTGGACCGGTTTTCAAAGCTAACTTCTTCAGCGGACGAGGGGAGATTCCGTGTTGGTGTTGATCTCCATCTCCTCCCATAAACCATACACGGCCACCTTCTGCGACTGCTTGAAAAAAAAAAAAAACATTTAGTGTGCCAATATTATTTAAACTATCATCAAACTTTCAATAATAATTAACAATTTTATTATTATTTTTATCTTTTTCTTAATGATATGACAGATATAAATATCATAATTTTTCTTGTATTATTTTCTTTTTAACCCTTTCCCCGGTATTCATAATTGACACCAAGTGCCTCATACCAGACCTCTTAAATGGCCAAATTTGTCACTTATATTCAAACAACGATAACTAATTAACTGCTTATTCAATATACATGAAATTTTTACCATATCTTAATATTTTTTTAAGTCCAAATAAAAAACAAATTGAAAAATAACATCACTCACAGTTATAACTTTTACAAAAATGTAAGGAGACACTTTATATTTGTTAGGCCATAAACTGTCTGTTTTATTTGTGTCCAATTACTACAAAACTAGATTTAATAAATCAAAAAATTAACCATGTATTTTAAATTCTGTCTAGCCATGTTTTACATGACTCTTGGTTTACAAAAGTTGTGCTACAGATGATTATAAACACAGATCTAAAACCCTCAACAGCTGGAAGAAATTACAAATGATATGAAACTGTACTGTAAAATGTTCTCTGAACACGTTTCTGAAGTTAGTTTTAGAATATTCCAACAGGTGGCGAAGTTATACGCATTTAAAGTTCTACTACGGATTAGTACGGAAAGCCGGGGAGTGGAAAAAATAAATCGCTTCGAGGTACTACGAAATACCGGGGAAAGGGTTAATGAGACAATATAATTTCAGTTTCATGTTGTAGGAAGGAAAACGATAAAGTAAATAAAATAAGGAACTTTATGTTTATATTTGTAAAATGCAATCACCATTTATTTTAGAACCTTATTTTGTTTATTAATAGTACTGAAAATGGTTTGTTATCTATAAACAATTAGTTATATTTCATGAATGGTTTTATTTCAAATCATTGCCCAATAAGACGTTAGTAAAATACATTT
Organism: Philaenus spumarius; assembly: GCA_018207615.1. Lineage (NCBI taxonomy): Eukaryota > Metazoa > Arthropoda > Insecta > Hemiptera > Aphrophoridae > Philaenus > Philaenus spumarius. The sequence continues at coordinate 12,726 of JAGFPH010010499.1, read as the reverse complement.
GCCAAGTAAAACTCAAATAATAAATGCATCTAAGGTGGCTTGGATACTGGGATAAACTTCAACTATTCACTGCTTTGTAATAAACTTGATGTGACAAATCTGCGTAGGGATGCCAGAGGATTTATAACCTGGAAGTTATTGTGAAACAAACTCTAACAATCGACACTTTATATTCAAAATAATTCCATCACGCAGCTGAACCGCTGACGTAATTTGGGCAAATTTCAAAATTAAATTTATATGTTTTAGGATTTTAACCAACCCTTTGTTTCAGTCGCAGCCGAAAAACTCGCTTTGCGAGTTTGCACCTTGACCTTGCGGTGTTGTCAACTTCGCTTTGCTCGCAGCGTACAAACTCAGCTGTCAGCCTCGGATCAGAAGATGCCTTCACGGTAAAATCCCCCCCACGTGGATTTGAACCGGGTATTTTAAGTTTTGATCGAATTTAGAAGAAGCAAGCGAGCTTTAAGGTTGTGTACAAAAACAAAATTTGCAGAATAATATCCTACATTTATTATTTTAGATAAAACCATAAAAATTGTCGTTGAAATACTAAAAATCTAAAAAATTAGTTACTTCCGATTGTTGGATTTTATGGCTAATGAACTAATCCGAGCGACTTAACAACCAACGTGTGTACCAAATTTAGTTCAAATCAGAATTAAAACTGGCTGTTAGATTGCGAACACATATATACATAACATTTTTTATGTTCTGGGGACCATGATCGGTGCTCATTTACTACTCCCGAACTTAGGTCTCACAATAAGGGTCTTTCCTATGGAAATTCGATAATATTACAATTTTAAATCAATGATTATTTGCTGCAAGATATGAAAGGTATGGATGCGTGCCAAAGCATTATGTTAATTTTTAACACCTAAAACAACTAAAATTTAAACTTCAAATTTTTATTTATTTGAACCAGTAAGAATATTACATATGTATTTTACTATACAGTAGTAATTCCTACAGAGGTAAATAATGGGTAGACATTAATTTTAATAATTGTTTTATAAAATTAAGATGCACCATCTGGCATTTAAAATTTTTACAAAAATATTATAGAAGTGGTAAATTTACTAATTTTTAAAAGTCTAAAATTGTTCAATCAATCACAAAAATCATATCAACGTCAAAACAGAATAATTTGTGATTTTTAGTGTCCTCAATCATCAATGTTAACAATTCTTCTTCTTTTGTTTATTAAATAGCTTCATAAAATAATTATAAGCGGTAAAGCTATTTCAAATTGATCTTCTAACTTAAGGGTCGTCTCTAGTAAAACAGAAAGCAACCTGCGACTCCCTATAGCGGCGGTAGGTTATGTGGACATTGCTCATCCTAAATCCATTTAAAACCCGCAATTGTTCAAATAGCGTCTTTTTTTAAATACCAAACTCTTGGGGACAAAATTCTTTATCCGAATGGTTTGGTAATTTTTCGCTATAATTAATAGTTACAACGTACAAAAATATTTAAAATCAATGTTTTAAATTGTTAATAAATATTAAACAAAATGTTTTTCTTAGTTTTGAAAAAGCCATTTGCATGCATAATGGCCATAGCTTTAAAATTACATATCGTTCATAATTATCCGATAAAAAATAAAGGAAAAATTTGGATTTTAATTTAAAATTTTTGTTATGGAGTGTCAGCCATCATGGCCGACATCTAGAGCCGACCCTTAAGAACAAAAGTTAATTAGAATAAAATCTAGTAACTCACATAATTACAATGATTGTTTGAACAACCGTCCATAAGACTACTGCTATTAATTAATGAAATAATTTGCTAAGTCTATGTTATGAGGTTAAAAACATCAGGTGTCTCAGAATAAAGATTCTGATTATACCGGAATTTTTAATCTATCTAATTAGAATGCATTCTTAAACACTAATTTTGTTCACGTTTTATGTGCGTTAAATAGCAGAAAGCACAATAAATGTAAGCCCAGCAACAATTTAAAAGCCTTAAATCTAAAGGGAGTCCAGCAAATTTTTAATAAAAACCTGATTTTTTTATAAATTAAATGACAAAAAATGTTTTTTTACCAGACAGGTTTCTCAATACGAATACAAAAATGAAACTATAACTCTTAATTTTGTTGCAGGTCATCTGAACAAACAAAATTACTTTGCAGATTTGGCTAGAAATTTATTTAAGTAATTTATATATACAAATATACTATTTTGACGGAGTTAAAATTTTAGTTGGTTTTAAAACATTACTTGTTTTGTGATGTGTAAGAAATCACTTACTATTTATTATAGTTAAAACTAGACCACTTTGTATTTCAGATCAGGATTTTATTATGCAATTAGTATGGTGAAATTGTATAATTACATTCTTGTCAGGGTAGTAATTACACTATACGTTTATATGACAGGATTTCCCATGCAGAGCACATTTAATGCCCGTAGTTCTCAGATTGGTATAAGCATTTTGTTTTAATTTGGTAAGACTTTGTATTGATCTATAAGAGTGTAAAAGCCATTCTGGCCGCCAATATTAGAAGTCTGTGCGTAAACCGAGAAATCTTGACTCTACGAAATAAAACATAAATTTGGTCAAAGGATACATTTTTTAACTTTATATCATGAATGTTCTAAACAAGGTATATTTTTTGCAAATTTAATCTAAGAATTGAACATAATTATGTGTTAAAAGCCCATGTAATGTTTACAAAGTAAATAGTAAAGAATAATTATGGGCAGCAAATTACTATTTCTGGATTCAAACGAATAAAGAATCAACAGCATTATCAAATTGGAATTTAAAAAATATATGTAGGAGTAAATAAACTTTCTTTCTTACTGTAATATCTTAATTATTATTTTACAAAATGCTGGTTAAGTATTTTATTTGACTGTACTAAAACGTAAGTATTATCAACAAACTCCAAAATATTTTTCGAAGCCTAAACCTTTGATAATATCAGATTTTTGTAATTCTGGACACCCTGAATTGCATAAATAGCGTAAAGTAAAAAATGAACACCTCTAAGACGTGACGCATCGGTTGCCAAGCGACCCCTCATGTTGTGTGTGCTTGTCGTATGGGAGTCTATAAGCGCAGCTGCGAGAGTTGTGCTATTGGTTACTTGTGGACAAGATGATCCTTCCACACTCCGGCAACTTACTCCTAAAACGGAAACACATTCACATTGGCTAAGAGCACACTTCAAAGCTTGGGTAAAATTACAATGAAGAAGGTGCACATGGAAATACGTTCAAGCAACAAACAAAAGCTTATTTGAAATGTTTAAAACAATCCCATTTACCAGTTTTTTTAAAAGTTATAAAATAAAATAATCTTTTATACCAGAAGCTCTGCTTGGTCCTTGACAAAATGGAGAAGGTGTTTGCACAGGTGAATACACTTGAGCTGCAAACTCTTCAAACGTTGAAGCATTTTTATGATTCCTCATAACAGTTTCTAAAGACCGTGATCTTTCTTCATAACTGTGAAAAGAATTTAAAATAAATATGTATTAATTTTTAAAATAAACTTAATAGTACAACGCTGGGCATTTATATTAAGAAAAATAATTCATGAAATTAACTGGTTCATATAAAATTACTAGCTGACCCGTACGGCGTTGTCCGTGGTGGTTGGTATTTTCAGTCTTTTTAACGTAATTGTATTCTTTTTAAGTGTTCAGTCAGTGAGTATTTGGCTTTTATATATATAGATCTTAAATAATAAAAGCACTAGTGTCATAATAATAAAAGATTTAAAATTATGATTTTAGTAACTTTGATCCCCCCAAACCCGAAATTTTTCATACCCTTTCTTAGTGAGCACCTATATGGCCCTAGAGGAAGCTACATACCAAATTTCATTCCAATCCGTTCGGTAGTTTTGAAGAAATCGTGATTTAATAACTTTGATTCCCCCAAAGCCCCCTAAAATTTCGATTTTTTTTTTAAACCCTTTCTTAGCGAGCGTGTATAGCCCTAGAGGAAGCTACATACCATATTTCATTTCAATCTGTTCGGTAATTTTGGAGAAATCGTGATTTAGTCATTTTTACCCCCCAAACCCCCCTAAAATTTTCAATTTTTTAAAACCCTTTTTTAGTGAACACTTATGGCCCTAGAGGAAGCTACATATTAAATTTCAATCCAATCCGTTCGGTAGTTTTGAAGAAATCGTGATTTAATAACTTTGATCCCCCAAACCCCCCTAAAATTTCTAATTTTTTCAAACCCTTTCTTAGTGAGCACCTATGGCCCTAGAGGAAGCTACATACCATATTTCATTTCAATCCGTTTGGTAGTTTTTGAGAAATCGTGATGAGTGAGTCAGTGAGTGAGTGAGTGGTATTTCGCTTTTATATATATAGATAAATATGTTTAAACATATTAGTATTAAACTAATACTTATTATTTTTCACTAACTAATTGAGGTAAAGTTTTATTATATTTTCGGTTTAACTAAAATAGTTATATATAGGAGCTAATATTTCTGAGAGGTAAATTTACATTATTTCTATCATTACTATAAAAAGATTCACTTTTAAATGATTGAATCGGGCCAATTTTTTTTAAACAGCGTAGAATGTCATCAAAATTTAAAAAAATTTACACATAAATAAAAGAGTTTGTATTTTTTTTACTTTCCTTACCCTATACTAGGTAAGGTAAGTATTGTTTTTAAATGCAGAAAACCTGAGCGGTCATCATCGCCTGGAAAACACAAGCATTCAATTATGCTGTAACATTCTGTTACAGTGGAAAAGTTTAATCTAGATATACCATACCAACTGATGCCCCAGCCAACTCCTACGAACACTTAACAATTCTGTTAAAAATTTGGAACAATTTTATACATAAAAATGCTGTTTGTTAACTAACAAATTCCGTTAATATTTTTTTATTAAATATTTAAATAACTTATAACTTCTCTCTTATACAAATATTTAACTTGAGAGAAGTAAAACAAGTTGCTTTGATTTGTAAACCATCTTCAACATTGCCTTAGTTTATTATGAAAACAAAGCTGACTTACTATTGCTGGTAGAAAGGCAGCATACTTCGCTTAGCTCGAGAAGCACTGATTGCTGTAGCTCTAACGAGACCTGGTAATACATTTTGTCCAACTATAGCTTCGTTAAACAACGGACC
>JAGFPH010010498.1:17130-39755 GCA_018207615.1 Philaenus spumarius | reverse complement strand
ATATTCATAAATAATTCAATATAATTAAACAATTTATTTTTCTTACACTCCCCGAATAAGGGAAATGAGTAATGATAAGAGACAGTTACATTGTCAAGTCTTGAATATAATGTAATTAAGTTAAGTATTTTTTTAAAAGAAAAGAAAATTGTAGTAAAACTCCAATTATCCGAACTCCAACTATCCGAATCGCTTTCAGAATTTCAGAGAAAAAAATTAAGACGGGAACGTACTGCGCGATTTGCAAATTAATGATTCTGTCTACGCGCGCTATTGCACATAGGCTCAGAATTGGCAACACTCTGTGTATTGAAACTACTCCCAAGACGGAGGTTGGCGTGCGAAGCACGCAATGTATGGTGTATTGAATATACTCCCAATACGGAGGTTGGCGTGCGAAGCACGCTATACATTGTGTATTGAATATACTCCCAATAAGGAGGTTGGCGTGCGAAGCACGCAATGCATTGTCTATTGAAAATATTCCCGCCACAGGGATTGGCGTGCGCAGCACGCAATGTATTGTGTATTGAAAGTACTCCTAATACGGGGATTGGCGTGTGAAGCACGCAATGCACTGTGTATTGAAAATACTCCCAATACGGGAGTTGGCGTGCGAAGCACGCAATGCATTGTCTATTGAAAATACTCCCGCCACAAGGATTGGCGTGCGCAGCACGCAATGTATTGTGTATTGAAAGTACCCCTAATACGAGGATTGGCGTGTGAAGCAATTATCCGAATTTTTGATTATCCGAATGGGGTCCAGTCCCAATTGATTCGGTTAACTGGAGTTCTACTGTACATTTATTATTAAAATTTACGACTGTGGTACATACAACAGCGTAGATTAGACGAGGGTAGTGGGTGTTATTATACAAAATAGTAGCGGAAGGCATAAAACGTATATTTTTGTTTTAATAAGTGTTTTTAATTAAATTGAGGAAGTGTGGTTTACTCAGATAAGAAAATAGATGATTGCATTAAAACATTTCCTTTTCTTGATGGTAATGAGGAAGTAGTTAGGTAGTTATAATGAGCAAATGCTATAATAATCACTAAACACGTGGTTTGACCACAGAGATCACCAGATAAGCACGCTACACAGTTTACCGTTTTTAATTTGAACCCTGACCGTACTATTCTATTTCCTATTGAACTTTAACCGAAGAATAAAAGAATTCGAACTTTCACTCGAGTTAACCAAAGCAAATTCTATATTTGGGACATCGTAGTACAAATTTTAAAAAATTATAACGCCTCCGTACAATTTTAACGAGAATCTTTAACGACTAAATTTACAAATATTTAAATAAAAAATGTTTTTATTAAAATGAATTCTAGCCTATGTTACCCAGGGATAGTGTAGCTTTTTATTAGTAAAACTATTTTTTCAATCGATTCAGTAGTTCCAGAGATTACTCCCTACACACAAACAAACAAATTTTACCTGTCTATAATATTAGTATAGCTAAAACATATTTTACAGGACCTATCTGACCAGAATTTGCTAAAACAGTGCTTGCACCACAGAATATTGAATAGAATAGAAGCGGCATAGGGTAAGAGGATGTGAGTCGACTCAAGCTCTCTAATCGGTCCTTTGCCCTCAGTAACTCACCCTTTCACAGTTTAACACACTTAACCTACACCTTCCACGTTACGTCAGAACTCTCCACGTGTGTTTTTATGTTACTTCTTGTTTAGTCTTTGTTATTGAAGTTTCTTTTTTTTGTGTTTTGTTATTTGTTTATGTTATAATGCCTTGTTCTGTGGCCTTTGGTTGCAGCGTGAGAGAAGCGGATAAAACAGTTAGCCCTCCTATAACTTTTCATCAGTAAGTATCTATACTAATATTATAAACAGGTAAAATTTGTTAGTTTATTTGTTTCTATGTAGTATCTGGATCTACTGAACCGATTGAAAACAAAGTTTTACTAATAAAAAGCTATACTATCCCTGAGTAAACATAGGCTATAATTCATTTTGATAGAAGCCTTTTTTATTTCAATATTTGTAAATTTAGTCGGAAAAATCTTAGGTTAGGCCTAAAATACTGATGCATGATCGCATGTATTTACATTTATTACCATTGAATAAATTAACCATTGAATAAATTAACAAATAAAACATCCGATTTAAAATGTGAAGCAATTATTTAAATTTCTAACTTTTAGGTTAGGTGTTTATTAAAGTGTAGACCTGAGCCTTGCTGATCCTTTTAACCTTTATTATAACTGCTGTTACGAAATAATTTGATTTGAACATCATTATTTACTTAGCATTGGGGTTATTATTAATATTATTATTATAAAGAGGTAAAATTCTTTTGTTTATTTGTTTGTATGTAGGGGATAATCTCTGAAACTACTGAACCGATTGAAAAAATAGTTTTACTTATAAAAAGCTACACTATCCTTGAGTAACATAGGATAGAATTAATTTTGATTTAAAACAACCCAAAAAAAAAAATAATATTAATAATTGTAATACTTTCCTTAAAGCTAGAGAGCTGAAATTAGTGTACATTTCATTCTTACAAGATACATAGAAGAAGTAAACTAGATTGCATTTTTGTTGCGTGCTGCTAAGTGGTGAAAATGTAATAACAACCTCTCAAACAATAAAATTAATTGTTATATTTCATTATAAACAGTTAGTGAGCTGAAAATTTGTACATCTATATTTTACAACATACATAAAAAAAGTATCATAGATTGACATTTTGTCGCGTGCTGCTAAGGGGTGAAAATGTAGTAAAAATGTAGATTGTTATACAGTACTTTCCTTAACACTATAGAATAAACCCTGAATAAATCAAGGAATTTAAAAATAAGAAATCACTATGTTACATCCCAATTAAAATAAATAAGACATATTAGAATTTAATGGGGGAAAAGTTTTTTTCTTCAACAGATCACTTTTTAGAACAAGAAGCTCACTACTATCCATTACTTTTAAAAAGCATAGTGGCATATTATTTTAAAATAAGGATATTTCATCACGTAAATGAGATCAACGATCAAATCCACAAAAATAAAATAAGGTCGAGAAACAACAAATTAGTATTGTTCCAGGAACAATATTTTTTGTATAATAAGCTATACTTAAATACCTAAATAAAATATGTAAACATAAATACAATTTCAAAAAGTTCATTTTCTTATGAAACATACCCTCCTACCAATTATGTTATGTTAATTACTTATAAACATTCGGACAATGAAATAAAACCAAATAAATACAACTAAATTGTTACGTTTCTAAAATTTATTTCACTTAAACTTTCACACGGTGGACTATGGTTTAAATAAGTTATTTACAACACCGTTATTGTTGAATCCTTGGTTCACTATGAAATAAAGGTAATATCAAAATCGTAATAAATGTGTTTTATTTATTTTGTTCACTGTCCGAATATTAATACGTTTCACAACATTCAGAATTCATTAAAACAAGTATTAATGTAATTGCATTAAGTAGGTCTAACTGACAACTATTTGGACTAAAGCCCTTGTAATCTTCATTTGCACAAAAAAACACATTCCACAAACCTGTTTATGGGAGCAAAACAGTTACAATTCATCGGAAAAAGGTAATTGAGAAAGCGCTTGTGAAGGAACTGAGAGGGCAAGAGAGTGGGGGAACAGCTACGAGGTTTGACTCTTATCACTCCACCCCGCCCGGCCATTGGTGCCGATTCTACTATATTACATGTTCTGAGGCCAGCACGGACGAAACCAAAACACAAATATTCGATCACGCAGCTGAACCGCTCACATGATTTCAGCGAATTTCCAAAATTAAGTTTATATGTTTTAGGATTTCAACTTACTTTTTGAGAAATTGATTTACTCACGGGAGGCGCTGAATAGCTGCCTAGTGTACGAAATATACTAGTAGAATTTGCTTGCACCTCAGCCTCCAGCCCACGAGTTTGCACGTTTACGAGTTTGCACCTCCAAAAACCACCCAACAATCATGATATGCCTTTTGGCAATAAGATTTGAAAAACAATTATCAAATTCTTTAGATGCATAGGTGGTGTTTCAATTGAAAGCAATAGTCTAAACTCACTCAACTGCTTATTATACACGTACAAGTATAGTCAGTTAAAATGAGTAAAAATACAACTACCTTAGTAATCGTCAATTCATACGTTCATCTGAAATTCAAGTAAAGTGAACAATCTCTGTCTGTATTTGATGGACTCGACAAATCCCGTTTGTTCTGCAAGAGAGGCCAAATTACAAAGCTTTTACTCTGAACAAATATTTACAGGAAGCAAACACGAGAAGAGATGTTCAGAATGTTTACTTTGCAGTTTGGACGGACTTCCGGACAAAAGGATTATTTCACAAACACAGAGACTCATCGTTTAATTTATTTCAGATCTTGTCAGAAAAGTGTAAGTTATTATAATTTAATTTACTGCCGCCGAACTCAAGAGGAATATTTTGATATTTAAAGCAAAATATGTCAAGAAAGTATCGCATTTGAGTACTTTTGAGACTATTTTAATTTTTTGGCGCCGAACTCCAGAGGAATATTTTGATATTTAAAGCAAAATATGTCAAGAAAGTATCGCATTTGAGTACTTTTAAGACTATTTTAATTTCTTGGCGCCGAACTCCAGAGGAATATTTTGATATTTATAGCAAAATATGTCAAGAAAGTATCGCAATTGAGCACTTTTTAGACTATTTTATTTTTTTGGCGCCGAACTCCTGAGGAAATATTTTGACATTTTAAAGCATAATATGTTAAGAAATCAACTTTTTGTGGCTATATTTAAAAATAATTTTTGGCACCGAAATTCAGAGGAAATATTTTGACATTTTAAAGCATATTACACTATGTTAAGAAATTAACGTCTTGAGGCTATTTTAAAACATAATTTTGAGTGCAGAACTTCAAGAGAAATATTTTGAGGCTATATTTAAACATAATTTTTGACACTGAACTCCAGAGGAACATTTTGATATTTAAAGTAAAATATGTCAAGAAAATATGTTCCGTTTTGACTTTTGAGGCTCTTTTAATTTTTTGGCGCCGAACTCCAGAGGAAATATTTTGACATTTTAAAGCATAATATATGTTAAGACATCAACGTTTTGAGACTATTTTTAAATATCATTTTAGGCGCCGAACTATAGAGGAATTACTTTGACATTTTAAATCATATGTTAAGAAATCAACTTTTTGAGGCTGTATTTAAGCATAATTTTAGGCGCCGAACTCCAGAGAAATATTTTGACATTTTGAAGCATAATTTGTCAAGAAATCAACGTTTTGAGGCTATTTTCAAACAAAATTTTTTGCACTGAACTCCAGAGGAAATATTTTGACATTTTGAAGCATAATATGTCAAGAAATCAACGTTTTGAGGCTATTTTCAAACAAAATTTTTGGCGCCGAACTCCAGAGGAAATATTTGGTCACTTTGAAGCATAATAAATGTTAAAAGAAATCGACGTTTTGAGGCTATTTTTAAACATATCAGAACATCACAGAACTTCCGAGAAATATTTTGACATTTTAAAACATAATATGTTAAAAGATCAACGTTTTGAATTTTGAGGCTATTTGTAAACCTATATTTTTAGCACAGAACCCTATACTAATGTTTTGACAGGTTAAAGCAACACATGATTGAAATGTGATATTTTGAATTTTGGAGATGTAAAAAACTTAACTTTGTGGTCCCAAAAGAGCGAAATATATAAAATAACCTTTAAATAATAAAAACAGTTATACTAGTTTCTTTATGTTATGAGAGTCGGGAATAACTGCCAAATTGGGTTTTAAAAAATTACTTTTTCACCATACTACATTGTAATCAGCTGTTTTGCGAACATAATATTCGGGCCGAAAGTTACGATTTGCTGCCCTAGGCCTACAAAATTGTACAACGCCCTAGGGCCGCAAAGTAAAACAGCTGTGCTTTGAAACAAACTCAATCGATACATTAATATGCGGCAAGTGGTGGATACCCGTGAAAACAGCTGATTGTTGAATTGTTATTATTTAACGATACTAATGTTGTTGCTGTTTTGTTTGTTGGTTAGTTCTTGAACGTTACTGTGTGAAGTTATCGTTGAATGTACACTAGCCTAAGTAGTTTTTGTGATTAGTTTTGTCATTTATTTGAAACATTATCTAGTAAAATGAACATTCCTGCTTCATTGAAGAGGAAAGCTGAGCAAATTGATGAAGATTTGTTACCCAAAGGTTAAATAAATCAAAGGTTAGATATAATGAAGAATATGTTTAAAAAAATATGGTTTAAATATCTTATTTCCATTAAGTCTACATAGTGTAGACTGTGTAGTATGGTGAAAAATAACGTTCTCACATCTGCCGAAAGGGTTTTGCATTGCCCTCAAAAACGTTTTTAAGACCGAGACCCAGTCGAGGTCTTAAAACACGATCTCGGGCCAGCAAAACCCCACTTTCGGCCCTTGGTGAGAAATATACTATTTTTCAACGCTGTTTAAAATTGTAATGGCTATTTTGAAGAAGTGGTAGATTGCTCACTGCTAAACTGCTACTCTCTTTAATGCAACGGAAAAAAAGGGGAGCAGGGTGGACCCCGTATTTATTAGTCTAACTGGTACAAAACAAAGGCGTTGGGAAAAATGCAACAGAAAAATCCCGTACTACGTAATAAACACTGCTATTAAGTAGTCCCAATAATTGTATGCAATGAGCTCCATGGGTAGAAAAAAGAACCAAAATATTTAGTTCAACTTTATGCACAAATAGAAGTCCGACATTGCAAACGACTTGAAGTTGTTGAATTTGAAATACATTATCTGTTCTGATTTACAACGCCCGATACACAAGTGAACGTTTACTCTAAGGTATAAATGGCATTGAAATGGCATTCCAATCCACTCTAGTTATAATGTAACGGGTCGAGGAAAGGGAAGCGGTTATCAATGGTACCGTACCATGTGGTCACGCTAACTGGCCATCACCTGTACTGTAATGTGCTTTATATTTAGGATTAACAAGGTTATTCTTCACAATATAAAGCGGAACTAGCGTTAGAACAGACTCGGCTCGCAAACAATCTGTAAGAAATAAAATGAAAACTCCGCTATTTTCAGGTAGATTTCGAAGAAAATACATACAGGTTAAAATTAAAACCTGGGATTTAAGCGATACGTAGTATTTATTACATTTAACTTGCAATTATAAATAATTCGACCACGCAGCTGAACCGTTGAGAGTTCAGCAAATTTCCAAAATTAAGTTTATAGGCCTATGTTTTACGGTTTCAACCGACAATTTGGGAAATAGGTATGTTCAGGACGATGCTGAATAGCTGCAAAATGGTTCACACGCCATTCCGCATATCGGGAGTATTTTCAATACACAAAGCATAGCGTGCTTCGCACGCCATTCCGCATTTTGGGATTATCTTCAACACACAATGTATTGCGTGCTTCGCACGCCAACCCTCGTATAGGGAGTATTTTCAATACACAGTGCATTGCGTGCTTCGCACGCCAACCCCACGGTAGGATCCACCACGTGGCTTTGAACCGGGTACTTCTATGGTGTTTTACGTTTTGATCGATTTTGAGAGAACCAAGCGAGCTATAAAGTCGCGTAAAAAAACAAAATGTGCAGAATAACGTCCTACATTTATATTTCTAGAAACTACTCAAAAACAAATTCATTCTCGTAGGAAAAATTTCAAAAAATAGTTACTTCCGGTCAAAAAACCTGCTTCCGATTGTTGGAAACAGAGAATGCGCATGCGCACAGGTGTACCAATACAATTTTATTTGAGTTGCTCTTTCATTTGATGAATTGTAATAAATACTACAAAGCCTTAAAACCTCGATATTTATTGTGAAACACTCCGTACTTGTAATTTTTGTATACACCTTTCACAGGCACATCCATAATAGGTGATTACCCAAGTAATAAATAAATTGCCCAATTATAAATTTAATAAATAGTAATAAATACCTTATTTTAATGCTGCTTACAGTTCAAACTATCCTGTCTACACAATAACCATGCATCACTGTAAACCATCAAGTGCTCCACGTACCTGAAACATTCAAATGAAATATATCACATACATACAGTATGTATATTTACACATTTATTTATAGTCAATAGATCTATACTAGTAGTTCTGTGAACAGTAGAGCTCGCTCGTTGACCTTATCTCGGCTCCCCCACCACAACTCACTCACAGCGGCCACAATGACGTAGCGCAGGAAAGAGCAAGACGGCAGGCAGCGCTCTCTCTCTCCCTCTCCATAAAATTATAAGGTTTTATGAAGATATCTAAAGAATAAACGTATAAAAACATGGTTAACATACAAAAACTTGGAAGATTTTTAACAAATTTCAAGTTTAAGGCCATTTTGTGAGTTTACCGTTAGAGATACGGAAAAAAAACCAAGAAATCAATTTTGTAGAACATTAAATTTGCAACTAGCAGAATGTTATTAGTTTTTCAATTCGACTTACAGTTGCCACAAACTGGTTTTGGAAAAAAAACTTACACTGAGAGAAACGGTGCGGCCGCTATTTTTATTTTATTTATGGGGTTAAAAATGAAAAATGGAAAAAACCCGTATATATACATCTCTCGGCCTAGGAATAAGGAACATTCATGCAAAAAATCATGACAATCGGTCAAGCCGTTTGGCCGTAATCGTGAGACAGACAGACACACAGACGAAATGCCGAACGGTCGATCTAAAACGAAGACCTCGCTCCCGCTCGGTATACTAGGAAAGATGCTGCGGGCTTCGCATACCAATCCTTTGATGCCTCCACAACACATTATTCACCCTTCAGTGCATTATGACGTACACCGTATTTCTATTCTAACTGTGCTATGACGAACTATGTACGTCCGTAAGGTGTTTTACAAATATCGCAGTAAAATGTTGCAAAATTGTCGAAAGTCAACGATCAGGTAAATAGTTACATCCTGTCGTCACCTTTAAAGCGAGTTTGCTTTATTTCCACCGCCATACCACAAACGTCTGGGTATGCGTTGTGGTCTGTAATAATACGTCAAGAGTTAATAAATAAACGAGTACAGTTAATCTAACCTCAAAACTAAGTGGTCAATAATATTATATGACTAAATCAAAGTATAAAGTTTATGCTATAACGTAAATTCAATAAAGTTTAAAAACCAGCATTATACCAAACTAAAACCAAACGTACAAATTAGAATTACAAATTGTTTCAAAGTAAAAAAAACTGCTGTTAATAGAAACGCCTTAAAGTTGAGGGGAATACAGTAAGAGTTCTTTTGTGCAACCCTACATCCGACTGAAAAAAGGAACCAATAGGCTGTCACAATGGCAAGCGATGGAGCATTTTATGCATTGCAGTGTTCTTGCATTCTTTATTGTTAGAGTAGTGGCGTCTATCTACAGATGGCGTCGAGCAACACAAAACAACTGCATAAAAACGAATCTCTCTAAAAGTTCGTTAGAGTTTATTGTAACAACAATGTACACCTTCGATCAACTGAGCTGTGTATTTTAAACCTTCATTGCATTTTGACGTACAACGTACGTCAATGCATTTCTATTCTTACTGTGCTATGACGAACAGTGTACGTCAATTGGTTTTTTACAGTAATATTGTAGTAAAATATTGCAAAATAAACGATAGCCGATGAACAGATACCTAATCATATCCTGTCAGCTTTAAAGGGAGTCAACCACTGTTTGCTTTATTTCCGCCGTCTTACCATAAAAGTCTGGGTATACTGTATGTTCTTTAAGTACATTCGTTTAAGGGTTAAATAAACAAATATTTCAAATAGCCAAATAGAATAAACATAATATTTATAGATCTGCATTGACGAAACATAATAACTCAGTATTTTTCTCAGCAATTTGAGGGAAATACATTTTAGATTGATTTATGGTACATAGACAGTGGTGTACAGTGTTCAAGTTATTTTATTTAGCCTACCAGTTTAAATTATACTCATAAATCAATAATAGTAGTTTACGCAACGATTGTATTATGAAGGCCTTTAAGCCACGAGTGAGATGTAAGTTGGAACACGAGCGAAGCGAGTGTTCTAAATATCTCACGAGTGGCTTAAAGGCTGAATACAATCGTTGCGTACACTACTTTATCTACGACCAAAAATATACAGGGTGTAAAAAAATAAGAAGTGTGTAATAATTCTTCAATTTGATACCCTTTTAAACGGAATGAAATTAACATTCCTTTTACTCATAACCATACTAAAAAATTCATCACTATCACTCATGTTTGCGGAATGCGTCAACTCACGTTTGAGGTTAGTTACAATAACACACTAACATCCGGAACGTATGGGTACAATCAGCTGATGTACGAATAGCGTTATTTTTATTACAACTCTACTTCCGTCAAATGACGAGCTCTCATTGGTCTAGAGCCTATTATGTAAAGTGACTCCTGTTAGGTAAAGATATCATTACCTAATCGGGTTGGCTTTTGGTTTGTAATGTACCTCTTTCTGATGTTACTTGTAATAGCGTTATTGGTGTTTATTGCAATGGTCGTAGATAAAAAATTAAACATTTCAGATTGTAAAAACGAAACATTTGTGTTTTTGTTTATGTATTATCGTTTACCTCAAATACTACTAGTCCGATTTAAATGAAATTGTTACTCATCTGTTAAAAAAATAATATAAGCCAGGTTTCATAGTATTTTTTTCAAATTCAAAACTAATTGGAATTGGCGGTGGTTCGGATTAACAAAGATAGTATACAGGCTGTTTAAAAAATGTGGACTAATTGCGTGTTTATTGCATCATTTGCAATAAAAAGTTTCGATACGCGTAAGTCCATGCTCCGTTTTCCGTCTAGCAGCAATTTTGTTTTGTTTATTAAATTATTTTTATTTTAGAACGGTTTAGTCCCGGGCCGTGGTTGCCCACCGGGAAGTTCCCCAGTTCACCCCTGAGCATCCCCTCGCACTACTCTAATTGTAATTGCATTTAATACAAATTAATGAAAAATGCAAATAATTCGGAGGACGTGTAAATGTTTGATTGTGGGTTCCTTCAAAATGAATCCGTCTCCAGAGCGCCGAGTCTCCACAGCGCCGAGCGGGCACCTGGCATAATCTGACAGTTTTGACAGCCGAATTGGAGTTCACAAAAGCAACCGTGGTAATGGCGTGTGCCCAACTGATCATAGTAGATGATCAGCACTGGAAAGACGCAAATTTTGCATACATTTCATTGCACACATTACCTAACCTAAGTTAACCTAACCTAACCTAATTCTCTTCGAATTCTAAAGTAACATTGTATTTTTAGTTTAATAAAAGTATGACAAACATTTACTCCTTCGCCGATTAAACTCATTGACATTGAGCCCGGCATTGAAGATATTAACCCTCGTCACTTCTGCATCACTGAGCAGACCCAATGATAATGTATGGGCGCTGAGGAGACTAATTTGCCCTAGGCGTTGGGGAGACGCCACCCTTCAAAATTACCGGCGCAGCCAGCCGACTCCACTAGCGTAAAATGCGACCGTTAGAGTTGGAACAAATATACTGTGTGTAAAAAACATCCGCCCCCAACGCCTTTAATTTTTTTGCTTGTTAAAACAAACAAATATCTTTTGGGGAACGATAGTAACTTAATCCAAAGTATCTTTTGAAGTTATCGGAAATTTTTAGTGCCCCCAAAAATGGGGGATTTTGGGGGCAACTCAAAATTTTTTAAATAGGAAGTATGGTCATGTGATACCTTATTTTAAAGGTATATTTAAGACTAGGAAAATGACATAAAGAAAATAAAAATTTGACCCACCCAAAACAAAATGTTATGCGACATAAAGTTGCAAATATCTCGAAAAGGAAGAGTTTTTTAAAATAATTTCAAAAATGTTTATTTCAAAGTGCTTGACCTATAATATTGCTTCCAAATCGATTTCATAAATTTTATTTTTTTTTAAATTTTCTGAGATGGAAGTTTTTATTTTCTTTGTCATTTTCCTAGTCTTCAATAGACCTTTAAAATGAGGTATCACATGACCATATTTCCCATTAAAAATTTTTTGAGTTGCCCCCCGAAATCCCCCATTTTTGAGGGACACTCAAAATGTCCGATGACGTCAAAAGATACTTTGGATTAAGTTAGTATCGTTCCCCAAAAGATATGTTTTAACAAGAAAAAAACTTAAAGGGGGCGGTCGGACTTTTTTTACACAGAGTATACCCTATAGTTTTTAATGACACCCCAAAACCGTGTTCTACGGACCATAATCGGTGCTCATTGACCACTCCCGACCTTAGGTCTCACAATAAGAGTCACTGCAATAGCTTGAAACAGAGTAAAATTATTATAGTGGAAGCGTCTGCATGAATGGACACGACCAGTACGATCCTCGCATAAGGTCACACTCCTACCGACTGCTTTCTACACTAAACTAATCAGCTGTTCATTCACGTCAACGTACAAATAGAAAGCATCCGGACTGTACACGGAGGTTAGGTTAGGTTTTCTAAGGAAACGGGTGCAATGTCCAAGGTATTGTTTTAAGAGAGAGTCAATGTTGGCACTACTTTCTTCGCACGGTGAAATGCGATACGAATGTGATTAGATTGACCGGTGTATGGATTGGTATATTGTACAAAACGGAATAATGAATCCGTATTAATATACTGTAAAGGAAACTGTATAAATTGTCCTGTTTTGTTTTCAGCTCAGTGGGACGGGTTGAAAACTTGTTAGAGAGAAAGTGGGATCTGACAACTTTAATACATTAAATAAATTAAAATAATACATTACTTTTACATTAACGTGAAGTCATTTTTATAACATTTTCAGAGAGATTTTGAAGAAGTACTCGCTGAAGTAGTTAGCATGGTACGACTTCCGTTAAATATATTTCTACTAGGGGCTCTGCCCCTGGACGCTCTGCGTCCCAACCCCGGCTCGGCCTTCGGCCTCAAATGGCTGCTTCGCTTCGCTCGCAGTTGGAAAATTTTACCTAATCTAAAAAAAACTGGTAGTTGTGAAGAATTATAATAAAACCTGATTCTAATAATTAGCCCAATTGGTGTTTTGGTTCATTGTAGGCCCACCCTAAAATTATGTTCAGTTTTTGATCCAAATTAGCTGTTTTATATATAATAGGTTTGTAAAAACCAATGTTTGAATTGAATTAAAATATAGTTAGCATTTTTCGTTGATTTTTGTTTGTGTTTGTTTTTAGTTTGTCAATGTAACCTCAAAAAGGTAATACTACATTTGATACTGATTTGATCCAAATCAGTTGTTGATCAAAATCAGCTGTTTTAAGCTTTTCATACGAACAGCTGTTTTTGTGTCCTTGATAAAATCAAAAGAAATATTTCTTCTTCTTCCTTAGGATTGACCTTCCATAAGATTAACATTGAAACTTTGAGGGCCACTGGGGCGTAGCCCTAATGTCCTAGGACTTCGGTAAATGCTTGATGACATATCTACAGGTAATAAGACACATTTTAAAACAAAAATCATCAAAATCGGTCCATTAGGAGAGGCTGGGCGATTGGAAATAGGTTTTGACCAAATTCTTTTAATATATATAGATATACAGCGTGGGTGAAAAGTCTGAGAACGGCTTAATATTTCGTATATACAGGGTGTATAAAAAAAAACCTTTCAAGACTTTGGGATATGGTTCCTCATACAAAAAGGAAGAAAAAAGTTCATATAAACACAGGTCCGAAAACTCTTCGTTTCCCAGATATCCGCCATTTTGTTTTTTGTACAAAATAATTCATATCTAGAGAACGGTTCGACTGATTGAGGTCAAACTTGACATGAAGTTTAACCTCACAATGATATATCCCAAGAAAAATAAGCAATTAAATCCAATTATGCGTTTCAAAATGGCGGCTGTTTGAAAATTTCAAACCTAAATAACTCAAAAACCGTACATTTTAACCAAAAATGTCAAGATACCTTTTTTGTAGCCCTTTTGATTCAATATCGGGTGGTGTAACTGTCAAAACAATCGGATGAAGGGTAGTAGCTAAGTTAAAGGTAATGACAGCAAATGTACATACAATATTGCTGTGTTTACTGTGCTGGTATAGTATGCCGGGTTGAACAAACCAATTATTACACATAACTTAACTATTATCCTTCATCCGATTGTTTTTTACAGTTACACCTTCCAATAGGGAATCAAAAGGACTACAAAAAAGGTGTCTTTACATTTTTCATTACAATGTACGGTTTTTGAGTTATGTATTTAGGTTTGAAATTTTCAAACAGCCGCCATTTTGAAACGCAAGATTCGATAGTATCGATTATTTTTCTTGAGATATATCATTGTTAGGTTAAGCTTCATGCCAAGTTTGAACTCAATCAGTCAAACCGATCTCTAGATATGAACTATTTTGCACAAAAAACAAAATGGCGGATATCTGGGAAACGAACAGTTTTCGGTCCTATGTTTATATGAACTTTTTTTGTTATTTTCACCTGAAGAACAGGTCCTGAGAGTTTCTCCGTGGGACACCCTGTATAAAGAAAATTTGAAGGTAGATGTGATTGAGGAATCTACTCTATGTAAAAATACTATTTTATTAAAAAGTCAAAAATTTGGTCCGCCATTTTGAATTTAACTTTTATTTTTAAATAGGAAAGACTAACAACCTGTACATTATTTTTACTGGGCACACGGAAATACAAACATGGCGAAACTATAAGCTTCCTGTTACCACCCCTCTGATTCTGTAATAAAGACCACTACTGCTTACACCAGTTTGATAGAATGGTTACATAAGTAGACCTACTATAAATATCCTAGCTATATGAATAAACCGGCTGAAGGCGTTAGACTTACAGTGGGCTTTCGTAACACGAGGGTGTCATAGTCTATTGTCTTTCAAAATCTGGGTGTTTAAGAAATTATTTCAAGTGTTTCTCAATCACTACAATACCACGCCCGATTACAGCCATAACGATTCCATATCCAAATAAGTACTTCCATTTTGGTGATGCCTAGGGCAATACAATATTATGACTATTAACCAACGCTCAAAGACCGTATGTTTGTTTAGCCTTGCATATTACGTTAAACAAACCATTCATTATCTTATTGTTGTACAAATAAACATGTATATTATACTGCCGTATTGTCTGTGTATTTACTACACAAAAATCTTGTTGTACTAGCAAATTACCAAGCGTAATCATGAAAGCTGACAATGGTGCATGGCTATCAACACTAATCACGTTAACTAACAGTGTTCCCAGGTCTATCAACATTATTCACGAAACTGACAGTGTTTTCAGGGCTATCAAAATTAACCACAAAATGTATTTGACAGTATTGTCAGATTTATGAACACTAATCATGTAAACGACAGTGTTGCCAAGTTTATCAACATTAATCATGAAAGCAGATCCATCAACACTAATCTCGAAAAACGAGAGCTGTCAGGACTATCAACATAAATCACGAAAACTTGTACTACCAGGTCTATCAAAATAAATCACGAAAGCTAACTAACAATGTTGTCAGATTTGTCCACACTAATCACGAAAACTGACAGTGTTACAAGATCTATCAACAGATACAACCCCGGCAAAATAATATTGTTATTTGTTTAGGCATTAACCCTATCTACTTTATAACAAGCACTTTCATTCTTGCCATGTCGGCAGATTCAAGGCCGTCTCGCAAGATGGACAGTGTAGTAGATGGAAGTAATAGATTTGACAGTTAATCGAAGTTAAAAAATCACAGATATCGCAAAACACAAGTTCCGTTAGATCTGTGATTACTGGTAGAACCAAATGTAAACCCAGAATCTCACAATTAATACGTTTACTACTCAAATGCACTTCAGCAACAATGTCGCCATCTTCAGTGATGCGCGAGCTACAAAAATCAAACTATAACCCACTTAAAAGTGTTTCATGCCCAGTATTTACACAAAACTAATAAACGGTACCAGAAATTGGCACATACTTTCTCACAGACATATTTAAATTATTAAACAGATTCACCGTGACGTCATAATTGTATTAAAGTAGGAGAGGGGATACATTAAAGCAGGAGATTAACTAATAAATATTATTATTATTATTAGGTAAATGAGAGTTTTTAGAAAGATGCGTTTTTTGCATATGGTACGGTACATTAAGGGCTACATACAGCAAAATTTTATCAAAATCGTTAGAGTAGTTTTTTATTAAAAAATAATAACAGGTTTTTTGGGGAAAAAATGTGTTGTTTTCCAAAATATTTCAAACCTATTTTTCGTGTATCCTTACAGGCCTAATTGACATGTTTGGTGCAAATTTGTTAGAAAATGTTTTGTCTCTTTCTTTGTATACATACAGACAGACATTTTGTAAAAAAAATTTCCACAAAAAAAAAAATCTCAACATCGATTTTTTTGCTATCACTATACTCTTTCTCTACCATACAGCATAGTGAAAAAGTAAAAGGTGCTTGGCTTAAACAAACTTTAAAATTAAGAAATGGCTAGCGTTATTCTACCTAAAATTAACCCTAAGAATATACTATTTACATCAATAAAGAATTTCGTACAGGTCCTAATTCATTATTTACAATTATTTTACTGTATTGTTAATTTAAAAAGTTTCCAAGCGTGTATTGTGTTTCTAACGCGTCTACAGCTGTGCGATTCTGTGTTCTAAGGCTTGGCAGGAGGGGAAAAATATTTCTGAGTTGACCGCAGCTCTCCAATGGCAGAACTGTACACAAACGCATTGAGTTTGTGTGTGTTTCATTCTTACGCTAGCAACTATAGGGCAGCTTCATAAAGGCGGAAAATAGAGGGTTACAGACGTAACCAGGACTGACCAAAAGAGTGCAGGCTAAACACTCGAATAGAGGACATAAGTTCGACGCGTACGAAAAAGCTAATTTTTTCGTCATAAACTATCCAAATTTATGAAATTACTTTTATTTGAGAGGTGATTAAATTTCGAATTTGGTGAGCTTTTTACATTTTTTATTTCTGCATTATTGAATAAGAAAAAAATCGCAAACTTTGATTTTGAGTTAAGTCAAACAAAATTTTAAACCTAAATGATATCCACATTCGGACTGTCCAGACCATTAAAATTACATATCCAGAATTATTTTCAGATCATTATTACTCCAGTAATCTTGCTACGCGTTTAACATTGCTCTTATGGGGAGTTGAAATTCAAGATTATGGCTGGGTCTGCTGAGGTTTAATTTAAACTTTTTTTTTACAAGTCAAGCTCGACACTTATTTCTATTACTGTTTTTGAAAAGAAACAATTCACCAATAAGCCGATATTACTGCCCCTCGCCTATTACCTCTGCCTCTGGTTGAACCTTTTATTTTTTCAGTAGAACTAATCTGGGTTCGTTGATTACATTACTTCAGGTTAGGCTACTTGGTATATTATCTTACATCTTATGAGGAGAGGAAATCCATCACGGTCACCCTGTTACTGCATGGACTCCTACTGGCTAAAACCACCTCCTCACTCCCTATCAACTATTACCTCCTATGAACCAATATTATTCCTCCTTCTGGCTGGTAACACTTCTAACAAATTTTCCACCTCTCTGCCGTGCACTTTCATCTTCCATCATCCTCTTGTTGAAACAATTTGGTCGTTTTCTCTCTCAACACAGTAACGGTGTACTTTTTGGATCATTTAAATTAAAATATTTCACCCAGAACAAAGCGAGCGAAGTGAGCATGTGGCGTGGCGTGCGAAGCACGCACATGTTTCTCTAGTTGGTTTCATTTAAAAACTACCTTAGCTGGTCTACAAAAAACCTCATATTCACAACCCAAATGCTCTTCAACTTCGTAATGCAGTATTTAATTCTGAAGTAACTCCTCGACCAAAATTACAATCTTGATCTAAAAACACAGATACAAGACTACAGACACAGATGTAGATAAGGACAGTTCACACGAAACAATAGAACGATTTCAATTCACACTCGTTGCTAACACAATGGTATTTACACACAGACTGTTTTCAGAGGAAAGGGAAAGGGATACGTTTCACTGGGTCGGGGCAGATTACACTTTCTACGAATCCACACGAAACCTAATTAAATACTATCAAGACGCTCCGTCGTACCCCGTCCACTGTTTACCATTCTTTAGTAAACTCCGGTAAACCTTAATCTTGCCTTACAGGTTAGAAATGTCTCCTCAAGGACGCATGCATCCACAACGGCATTATACTTCGTCAGATATCGCATGACCTCTCAGATGCGTTGGCGGGAGGGAAGAATTTAGGCAAGTGGGGGCGCCGTCCGCTGGAGGCACAGACAATATATTTATTGGAATATTTTATTTGCTTCCAGACCGAAGTACTACGTTCAGAGCACGGCAACAGACTGAGCCTTTCTGCCACCCCATCACTCGACCAACTCCGAGTCTACTGCGCATCTCAAGGCCCAGGGTCATGCTAGACCTTCTCTAGTATACTTGTCACCTGTTTGAGAAATCGTTCTTGAAACTCTACAGCAGTTCGCATCAAACTAGGACCACTGTAACTACCTGTTCCGTACGAGCGTAAATAATGTTCTACAACAAACATTTTCTCTTGGGTGGTAAGAACCATTACAACGTTAACTTATCCAAACTATAAAGTAATAGTAAACAATGTAGTACAGCAACAATCAACAATGTAATCAGCTGTTCTAAAAACGAACCGCAGCTGCTTTAATCTCAGTACTGTTTATTTTTTGCCCATACCGTATATAAGGGATACCAAGGACGCCGTCCCGGCCCCCCAATAATCTTAAAATCGAAAAAGTTAAGAAATTTAAGATTTTGAAAAAAAGTTGGAATTTTGATTTCTGGATTAAATTGCACGCAAAAACCCTAAAAAAATCCAACATTGGGTTTGGGTTTCGAAATATTTTGTTGTTAATTACCAACATTCACAAATAACAAGCAAATTATAATTTCCAATCCAAAAATTATTGGCAAATCCAAATATGTCTGTACAAAATAAATACATTCTTCTTTTAAATAATGTTCTGGGAAATTTCATTCCAATCCTTGTTATTGAGGCAACACTGACATGCCATGCACTGCTCCAGGCTGCCAGACCAGTGTTGCCAGATCGAATTTTTTCCCAAAATATTGAAAGTTTGCGGCAAATATTGAAAAACAGAAAATGGTGGGGAAAATGTGGAGAATGTTTTTTCAATAATGTGATGAACATGTTAAAATTCTTGTAAAATATTAAAAAAACTTACCCAATAAAGTACGTGCAGTGTTAAAAACCCTACTTAAGAAGTCCATTTTTTCAAAAAAAAAAAAAAAAAAATCGAGGGTGAGCCTCCAGGGCCCATCTTCACAGGGATTTATTCCACACAACATAACCCAGAGCCTCCTACTGCGCGTTTGGAACCCCCGCACAAAAGTTGGGAAATTTTAGATTTTGCCCCCCCCCTCTATTAATTTGCTGTAGCAACCTCCCTGAGGACAACGTTCTACAGGCTGTGGTAAATTATTTAGCTAACAAATTGTGCAAAACCGGTGGTTGGCGTACCTGTTGTCCCATAATTAATATTACCTCCCAAATACGCCCTATCATATTTTAGCAGCGTATTGTGCGGGTAAATCGGCAGTCAGGAAAGCGGTACCAAACCTGTGTTGGAGGTTCAAACTGTACGAGCGCCTTAAACCACTTTGCTCTCCTCTATAATTTTATTCTAAATAAAGGCGTCTCTCAATCGAGAGGCGTGTGGGAACTTCGGTTAATTGAACACAACTTTACTTTATCGCGCTGTACGATGCAAATCGTCCCCGGGTTTTGCCCCAACGTACAGACTGGTGACGCTGGAATATCCATCGCTTTCGCATAATTGCCGAGGCAAGTCTAGGAATGTTTGCAGTCAGTTTCTGCAGGACAAACAACTTTCCACCACGCCCAACTAAGGATAAATACAAAGGTAAAGTTCTCTGAGCCTAAGGTAATTTGTCGTAACTTAGTTTTAGGTGCGGCCATGTGATAATCAATGAACACATATAACACCGTTATTCTGGGGAGCTAATCATCGTTCCTTTGAAATCATTACCTTATAATCGCTGCGTGCTTGGCACGAAAACCACCGTAATAGCTCCCTTCGAACAATTATGAGTTAAATGGTATAACAGGTATTAAAAGACACCTTTTTCGTTGCTAATTTTAAGCTAAATAATTTAACCTTACATTTTTCGTGACAAAATTAATTTACCCGAAAATTTTGGGTTTATAAAATAAACACAAAGAATAAATAATTCGACCACGCAGCTGAACCGCTGACGTGAGCTGAGCAAATTTCAAAAATTAATTTTATAGGCCTATGTTTTAGTGTTTCAAACAACAATTTGGGAAATAGGTCTATTCACGACGGTGCTGAATAGCCTAGCTGCGAAATGGTTCGCACGCCATTCCGCATATTGGGAGTATCTTCAATACACAATGCATTGCGTGCTTCGCACGCCAACCCCACGGTAGAATCCACCGCATGGCTTTGAACCGGGTACTTCTATGGTATTTTACGTTTTCATCGATTTTGGGGGAACCAAGAGAACTATAAAGTCGCGTAAAAAAACAAAATGTGCAGAATAACATCCTGCATTTATATTTGTAGAAAGAACTCAAACATAAATTCATTCTCGTAGGAAAAATCTCAGGAAAAATTTCGAATTTTTTCAAACCCTTTCTTATTAAGCACTTATGGCCCTAGAGGAAGCTACACACCAAATTCAAATTGCATTCCAATCTGTTCGGCAATTTTGGGGAAATCGTGATTTAGTAATTTTTACCCCCCAAACCCCCCTAAAATTTCCAATTTTTTAAAAACTTTTTTTAGTGAACACTTATAGCCCTAGAGGAAGCTACATACCAAATTTAATTCCAATCCGTTCGGTAGTTTTTGAGAAATCGTGATGAGTGAGTCAGTGAGTGAGTGAGTGAGTGGTATTTCGCTTTTATATATATATAGATTTTATTCAAGCTGTTGCTACTCTATAACCTAAACAACAAACTGTTTAGTATTTGGGTCAGTAAAATCTAACATAATATATCACAAATCTTTTATGATATTTTATCTTAAAATTAGTAACAGTATGCTCTAAAATGTTGATCTGACAGGTTTTTTTCAAATTTTTCTGGACTCATTTTTACAAGAGGGGTATATTATACCCCCCCCCCCCCGTATGGATTTACAAAAACTAGACCCCCCCCCCCCCCCCAAAAAAAACTACTCTTATTTACGAAACTGTAATAAAAACGCAAATAAATATATTTATAGGTTATAACAGACGAATTTGAAGACACGAAATTAATTTAGTTTTAGTATTTCTAAGAAACAAAAAGTCAAAGTGAAACATTGTGTTGAAGAGTGTGAGCGGAGCGAACACTGGTTGGATGCACTAGGCACACACGAGAGGGGCAATTCTCTAGTTAATTATTAGTTTTGTAGTTAACATTTGTAAGCAAAGAACCTATCTTCCTTAGTGCAGAACTTCGCAGATAGACTGAAATCAATAACGGCAGTATTTGTTGATTGGAGTTTAAATATTTTAACGTAAATATGTGCATTATACATCTAAAAACAAATAAATAAATAAAGAAAGTTAATGAAAAATAATGCCAGTTATATTTGCTTTGAAAGTAAAAATAAAAATTAATACCGACCGTGACAGGATTCGAACCTGCAATCTTCGGATCCGAAGTCCGACGCCTTATCCGTTAGGCCACACGGTCTTGTTGAAACACCGCTTGTAAAACAGATTACCAAGCGCTTAACTCACGTTCTCGTTAGGATAGGGATTTAAATGATAGGCCTACAGTTTCATTTACAATTATTTTTTAAGTGAAGAAAACTTCAGTAGAAATTGTTAATTTTGTGTTTAAGTTTTGCAGACTGTTTTAAATTAGTGTATAGACAGATTGTAATAATGTCTTAATCGCATTTTACTTAGTAAGGCCCTTGAAAAATCACAGGCAGATTAATTGGATTCGTATAAAAAATACATAATTTAAAAAATACTAGTCTATTTAAAACAAACAAACATAATCTATGCTGTGGTGATTTTTAACTCGGTAAATGTGTACAATTGCACGTATTATAGCGCAGCACCTTTTTAGTGATAATAAAATATTCAATTTAATGGCGTTACGTTGTTGAACATCCAAACAATGGTGTTTAAATTGTCGTTTGATACTTGAAGTAAATAATAATGGCATAACGCATCGCTTTACTAACACTTAACTTTGTCTTGCCATTATTTTAAACATTTTATATTTCATTGTAAAACTGAACTTAAAAGCAAGTGAAAAAATCCACATGATTGTTTGATCGAATAAACCTTGAAAACAGAATCTCACAACTAATAAAGCCGCGTTTATATTACGCAACATGTTTTATAAGCTTTTGTTTGTAAAACATGTTTAACAAAATTTTTGTTTTATAAACATAACAAGGGTTTATAAAACATGTTATCATGTTTTATATGGGGGGGGGGGGGGTTAAGGCGAAACCACTTAGCGGTCATCATCGCCTCTGAGTTTTGTTGGAGGATGGTTTAAGGCGAAACCCCTAAGCGGTCATCATCGCCTCCCGAGTCTTGTGAGAGGATGGTTT
>JAGFPH010010497.1:16534-39762 GCA_018207615.1 Philaenus spumarius | reverse complement strand
AAAAAAAGGGGGCGTGGCCCAAGGTCAATGACCTTCCCCCACTCCATTTTACGCTATACTGTCCGGGACTCTACTAGGGTAAAACCCTTTTAGAATAAAAAATTTGAAAAAATGAAAAAACGCCTGGAGATTCCAGAACTATACCTACAAACCTAATTTCATTAAATTCTTACCGTTGGTATGGTCTCCAGCACTGTACACATCCTTACATACATCACCAAAAAAAACACT
The DNA here is from genome assembly GCA_018207615.1 of Philaenus spumarius. Classification (NCBI taxonomy): domain Eukaryota; kingdom Metazoa; phylum Arthropoda; class Insecta; order Hemiptera; family Aphrophoridae; genus Philaenus; species Philaenus spumarius. The sequence continues at coordinate 39,531 of JAGFPH010010497.1, read as the reverse complement.
TTTTTGGGTTCAGGGAGCACCAAAACAAATAATTTCACTAAAAATATTTTTGGGTTCAGGGATCACCAACACAGATAATTCCACTAAACATTTTTGAGGGGTTCAGGGAGCACCAAAACAGATAGTTCCACTGAAAATTCAAATTCGACAATTTGGACGAAAACAATACTTTCTCCATATACTACGTATAGGGGGGGGGGAAGTAAAAATACAGTAAAACTCCAACTATCCAAACTCCAACCATCCGAATCGCTTTCAGAATTTCAGAAGACAAAAATTAAGACGGGAACGTACTGCGATTTGCAAAATAATGATTCTGCCATGACGCCCGCTATTGCGCATAGGCTTAAAATTGGCGTATGTGTATTGAAAATACTCCCATATAAGGGTTGGCGTGTGAAGCACGCATTGCAATAAGTATTAAAAATACGCCCAATACGGGGTAGGCGTACGAAGCACGCATTGCAATAAGTATTGAAAATACTCCCAATACGGGGTTGACGTGCGAAGCACGCAATGAATTGTGTATTAAAAATACTCCCTTATGCGGGTTGGCGTGTGAAGAATGCAATGTATTTTGTATTGAAAATACTCCCAATTCGGGGGTTGGCGTGCGAGGCACGCAATGAATTGTGTATTGAAAATACTCCCATATGCGGGTTGGCGTGTGAAGCACGCAATGCACTGTGTATTGAAAATACTCCTATATGCAGGTTGGCGTGTGAAGCACGCAATGTATTTTGTATTGAAAATACTCCTAATACGGGGGTTGGCGTGCGAGACACGCAATTAATTGTGTATTGAAAATACTCCCAATACGGAGTTGGCGTGCGAAGCACGCATTGCAATAAGTATTGAGAATACTCCCAATACGGAGTTGGCGTGCGAGGCACGCAATGAATTGTGTATTGAAAATACTCTCATATGCAGTTTGGCGTGTGAAGCACGCAATGTATTTTGTATTGTAAATACTCCCAATACGGGGGTTGGCGTGCGAGACACGCAATTAATTGTGTATTGAAAATACTCACAATACGGGGTTAGCGTGCGAGGCACGCAATGAGTTGTGTATTGAAAATACTTCCAATACGGGGGTTAGCGTGCGAGGCAAGCAATGCATTGTGTATTGAAAATACTCATAATACGGAGTTGCCGTGCGAAGCACGCATTGCAATAAGATTTGAAAATACTCCCAATACGGGGGTTGGCGTGCGTGGCACGCAATGAATTGTGTATTGAAAATACTCCCAATACGGGGTTGGCGTGCGAAGCACTCATTGCAATAAGTATTGAAAATACTCCCAATACGGTGGTTGGCGTGCGAGGCACGCAATGAATTGTGTATTGAAAATACTCCCAATACGGGGTTGGCGTGCGAGACACGCAATGAATTGTGCACTGAATATACTCCCAATACGTTGGCGTGCAATGCACTGTGCTTCGGCCGCTTCTCATAGTGTTCAGTGTCAAGCTCACATGTGCGTCCTTAGCAGTGAACGTGTTAACGCGATGATAGTACTCAAACGTTAAAGTTATAAAACGTGTATACGCGACCGTAGTATGTGCGGATAGTTTACTCCAGTCGCGTAAACGCGGAGCCAATCCCGAAAAGGTTCAAATACATCCTTTTTTCGGAAAACAAATCCGATTATCCGAATTTTCGATTATCCGAATAGGGAATTTTTGATTGATTCTGATAACTGGAGTTCTACTGTATTGCGCAATGAAACTTTAAAGTTTCTGGATAAGATAAATGATTCCACCGTTCTACGGTAAATTGAAATTCAACTTCTTTTTTGGATGATCCAGAAATTTTAACTGAAACGTTTTGAATGACAACCCCATTGATGCACCGTTTAAAGGTCTGTTTAAATCGAGCAAAATATTGTGCACTTACGAAGTTCCTGCAGTCGATCATCTATTCAAAATTGAGGCCAGAACTTTCAACATTTTGTGAACGAAAATAATTTTTTGGAATGTTTAGCGTATTTCCATAGGTAAGATGAGCGATTGCAGTGATCCTCGTGATGAGAACTAAGGTTGGGAGTAGTAAATGAGCACCGATCATGGTCCCCGGAACACGTTTGGGGTGTCATTAAAAATCTACTTATATAAAGCTAGACGGTGACACTGATTCACTGACATTAATTATGAGGCACTTCCCGTAATCGGACCCCCCTCGACCTCATACTTTAATTAAAGCTCTCGACGAGAAACTTTGGGGAAAATGCAAGAATTTAACATTTTTTAATTGTGAAAGCACCTTTTGGGCGGGAAAGATTTTTTGAATTTTTTCATTTTTCCACTTTGATCGGGTTTTGTAAGAAAACGGTAAGAGATGTTAAATACAAAAGTTGTAGAAAATTTAATTTCAAACGATTTTCCGTCAGATTTAAGATCCAATCATCAATTCAGCCGCTATTCACCCGAGAAGGAGCTCCGGCACACAATCCTTCAAATTTCCCACGTTAATCTTATGGAGATAATGTTTAATGAGTTTGAGTCAGCTGCCAAATAAAACAGCTGATTTATGCTCGGTCGCCCAGCCAAAGATTAACGAGATTCTTTAGCGAATTTTCCAACTGCGAGCGAAGCGAAGCAGCCATCTGAGGCGGGGTTGGGACGCGAAGCGCTCAGGTGCAAAGCCCCTAGTTGTATATATGTGTTTACACTCTAACGGACGCATTTTACCACTTTTTTTTGGACTCGGATATATCCACAAAAATCTCGACATCTATTTCTTTTGCGATCACTATACTTTCTCTATACTATAGTAAAGTGAGAAAGTAAAAAAATAATATTTTACGTTTTCTAAAAAACCCTAGTGAAGCACGTAGAGTTATCACATGAACTTTGCAGTAGTGTGGTTAAACGAAATTACCGAGTTTGCAAATTCGAGTTTTCCAATCAAACAGCTAATGACAATATTGCGTTCAGGATCTGGATTAAGATGAAACACAATTACATTGCAATCATGTGTGGATTACACAATGCAACCTCCTGTTATGGGCCTATCATTGATTTCCAACCTTCATTAAAGCCTAACTTTTTGTCTAACCGAAGTACCCTATACTATTGTTTATTACAATAGTGAGTGGATTATACTTTAATTCAGTCGAACAATTATTATTTCATGTATGAACAATGAACAAACAAGTATTCAACTACGATTTAAAACAGTGATTGCGTTTTAATTTAACCCGCAATATTAATCTATATATATATAAAAGCCAAATACAGTGACTCACTCACTCACTGACTCACTCATCACGATTTCTCAAAAACTACCGAACGGATTTAAATGAAATTTGGTATGTAGTTTCCTCTAGGGCCATAGGGTTTCATAAGAAAGGGTTTCAAAAAATTCGAAATTTTAGGGGAGGTTTGGGGGATAAAAGTTATTAAATCACGATTTCTTCAAAACTACCAAACGGATTGGAATGATATTTGGTATGTAGCTTCCTCTAGGGCCATAGGTGCTCACTAAGAAAGGATATGAAAAATTTCGAAATTTTAGGAGGGGTTTGGTGGGATCAAAGTTACTAAAATCATAATTTCAGATCTTTTATTATTATGACAATAGTGCTTGTATTATTTAAGATCTATACATATAAAAGCCAAATACCACTCACTGACTGAACACTTAAAAAGAATACAATTACGTTAAAAAGACTGAAAATACCAACCACCATGGGCAACGCCGTACTGGTCAGCTAGTCTATATACATAAAAACCAAATCCACTGACACACTGATCACGATTTCTCAAAAACTACTAAACGAATTGGAACGAAATTTGGTATGTAGCTTCCTCTAGAGCCATAGGTGCTCACTAAGAAATATTTTCCAAAAATTCGAATTTTTAGGGGGGTTTGAGGAAGGGTCAAAGTTACTAAATCACGATTTCTCTAAAACTACTGAACGGATTGGAATGAATTTTATTACGTAGCTTCCTCTATTGCCGTAGGGGCTGGCTAAGAAAGGGTTTCAAAAAATTCAAAATTTTAGGATGGGTTTGGGGGTCAAAGTTACTAAAAAAAAACACCGAACGGATTGGAATGAAATTTGGTATGTAGATTCCTCTAGGGTTCTAGGTGCTGGCTAAGGAAGGTTTTAAAAAAAATTCGTAATTTTAGGATGGGTATGGGGGGTCAAAGTTACTAAAAATCCCCATTAGAAATACATAGTGAAATATATTTATTGATATATATATATTTTTTTTTTTAATTATATACCTTTAAATTTGATTTGTCTATCCTTGCAAAGCCGGACCGGGACAGTTAATATTATATATAATAGCAATCGGATATGGCTAGAAATACAATAATCAAAATATATGTATGTAAATAACTATTTTACAATGTTTAGTTAAATTTAGTTTTAGATTCACAAATTATTGATTTTTTAGATAAGCATGGGGGATTTCCTTTTTTTAATAATGTCAAAGCCGGATACGACTAATAGGTCCGTTATGTTTTCATGACAGTTTGCCTGTGAGGAAGCTTTGTGCAACAACTCGGCAGATGTCGTGCGACTTTAATTTAGTATTTGCTTGAATAATCTGCAACTGGGGGGAGGGGGGGTTACACGGACAGGGAAAACAATGACTGGAGATAAATGGGAAATTTACGATTGCATTCAAGTCCCAATCGGTTCAATCTCGAACGCACAAAATGAATGATTGGTTCAGATTTATAGCATCAATTGAAAACAGTGATTTGTAATTTGATTTTCATTTATTGTTTCGTTTCGATAAAACACAACAGCGAAGGTTAGGGCCATTGTTCTCTATTGGTTGTATAATTAGCTGGAGTGATTTGTTTCCGATAATGTTAATCTCTTTCTCGTTGTGTCTAAAAATTAGTAAATCATTTTTATAAACCGAATTTTTGAGGCGAAATTAGTGCCTCATTTTCACTTTTTTAACATCTTGTAAGTATCTCTAAATATCTAAATGTGTACAGGGTGTTCATAAAATCCCTTTAACTCCCCTCATTGTTAAATAAGTTAATAATACTTTGTACATATCTTGTGTTGCATAACAGGACACATTTTTTACACATCTGAACCTCTATGATTTTGGGGCGCTTAGGGGGGTAATTGGGGCTAACAATTTCAAATATAAATATAGGCAGGGCCGGATCTACATATTTTGCGCCTATGGGCCCCCCAAAATTGCCACCCTCCCCACAATTAATTAACACTAGAAGTGTTAATGCCAACGTTTTTCCTAAGTCAAGCCATTTCAGTGCGTGTGCAAGCATATTTTCAAAAATTCGCCAAATATAGTAATTATAAACCAATCCAAAAGTGTTAATTAGCTTTTTTGTAGAGAAAGGTTCAAAAAATTCTCGTGTGTTCCAATCCTATGAGGTTAGAGGCAGCACACGGAAATATTTAGCGGGGGATGAATCATAGTTGCTATTCTAAATTATTCTAAAGTAGGCCTGAATCACAATTAGAAGTGGAAAATTATACATACCTATATCGTTTTAAACTAGTTTTGGGAAGCCTAAACCGTGTTATTCTGCATTTTAATTTAACCCTAGGACCATCAATGTTAACGAAAATTGATTTTTTGGCGTTTACAAGCATTTTTTTTTTTAAATTGGCCAAAAATAGTGAATGAACCATAGTAAAAAAGTGTTCCACAGCTTTTTTGTAGAGAAAGGTTCAAAGAATTTATGTATGCTAGTAAAAAAATGATAGATGTAAAATTTACAAATTTATTAGCTCAAGAAACAAAAATGTTTAGTAACGAAAGGAAAAAGTGCAACTTTAGGCCTTAATAAAAAGTAGTAAACATGTTTTGTAATTTTTTTCGTAAATGTAAAAAATGTCGTAATTTAGTCCTGAATAGAACTGTATACAATTATTTATCAATTTCAAATTTCTTATTTTGAAAACACCAGTTCAAAGAATCCCAACAAAACTAGGCCTAGTATGAATAGTAATTTAGGAATATATTCCTTACCCAAATATGAAATATTATTATAAGAAAGTGTAGAGAATAAATCAAAGAATTGAACGGTATACGTGTAAATTATTATTTCATAAAAGTATTTGACTCACGTTCAAGTTTTACTTGAATCACAAAATTAGATCAAACGAATTGAACTTCTCACGGACGCATCAAATACGACGTACTGTGAGAAAACCCGTTTTAAGTGCTACTTCGGGAGCGTGAGAAAGTCGAGTTTTGAATTTCCCATTTGTCAGTATTTCTCAGAACTGTACGAACAAAACCGTTAGAGTAAATATAGTTTGCTTTACACCAAACGAAAAATTGAACTTTGGTCTATAAATAGATATAAAAAAGTCTATTGAAATAATTCGAATTTTAAGATATATATTGAACTCAAAATGTACTGTTTTATTGGTTGAAATTTGTCCGATTGCAAATTTTTTCAGACAATGCCATATCTTTGGAACTATGCAAGTGACGTTTGATTGGATGGCAGTTTAAGAAAATTAAAATCTTGACGAGAACACCATTGAGCTTTAAGCCCGGTTTACACGCTACGATAAATCGTAACAATTTATCGTTACAATAAATCGAAAGTGTGAGTACTGTTTACATGCAACGATTTATTGTCCAATCTTCATTGACGAATATTTATTTTTGACAGTTCTTTCTTACAAACCGTACGCAATGCATTTTTTTTTTTTTTAACAACAGTGTTTCTGTCTGCCAACGGATCAAACTCCTTGTATTTTTGAACGAGCGCTATGTGCGCAAGGTCTTTTTTATTCTGTCTGAGTATTTTTTGCTCTTAATGAGCCACAAGCAGGTAAAACTCCGATATAGTACAATAAATTCAGTCAAGAACTCTCGAGGAGTTTGAACTGCCTTGCTATAAAAAATAATAACAAATAATAAACAAATAATAAAATAATGACTGTTGCTAATTGAATAAAAACAACACAAGGTAAAAAACACGTAAAACGGAATCAACGAACTAGTGCCACAACCTTTCCGGTAAACGGCCCTTGCAAACTGAGTCAAATCGTAGCGATAAATGGGCGCTACTATTTACACGTTCCAATTTATCGTTACGATTCGCAGAAATTGATGCCGGCCAGCACCAACCATCCAATCCAATTCCAATAAATCGCTACAATGTCCTGTTTACACGCAACGATAAATTGTAACAATTCGATTACAGTCGGCATTCGGCAAAACGCTTACAGAAAACTAAAATTTTAAAACAATAATTACATATGTAAATATAAGTTTTTAAAAAAATATGTAAGTTCAAAAATTAAAGTTTAAATCATTTTCTTTCCAACTGTTTTTCTTTTATTGCGATTGGATGATTTTTAGTGGGTAAAATATTCAATACAAAGTAGCGTTGTCATTGAGTAGTGTTAGACCAAAGCCTAGCGCTTTGACTGCTCAAAAGGGTTAAAAGCACTCTATACCAAAACCAAAGTTGACTCTAGTTTACATTAAATTTGCAATATGTTTTACTCATTACAAAAGTGTTAATACTATTTTCTTTCTCCTAATTTGCTCAGGTTGATTTAATTAGTAGTAAAACATTTTTTTATATTACTAATGAGTTAGTGAGATTTTAAAAGCGTTATTAAAACAAAATAAAATATATTATGTAGTTTGAATTACAAACAAATAAATGTTTCATCTTTAGAGAAATATTATACTCAATTTTTATGAATATTTTTGCATGATTACAACAAGAGGAGGTGAGGGGGCTAAATCTAATTTTACTTTTACAAATTTAATTACGTTATTACGTAATTTTTACAAGGTGAAATTCAGAAGTGGTTTTGCAAAATAATAAAAGACACATCAATTTCAAATCACGTATTTCAAGTTTATTATACATTATACAGTTTAAACAATTACGTCCATCCATGTTGAGTTTGAAAACACTTTTCTTTAAAACACACTACACTACACTACTATAGGCTACTACGTTTAAAACTTAAAAAACAAAAGTACAGTAAATCAGTTTTACACTGAACGAATCGCACTGAAGAGTTGTGCTGCAGCACGAGAACAGTGAAAAAGTGGTGATGGTGAAACGCAAACAACAATAAGACTGAACTGAACGAATGACAACACAGACAACTGTGATTTCTCGCCTTTCTCGGTGTTAGCCGAAAGCACGAAGTTTATTGATTCGCCGCCGAAAGGAGCCGAGGATGCACGAAGCAGCGGCCGCATCTCTCTCTCACACACACTCACAAACACGTACATGTGTTTGTGTCAAACGAATAACTTGGCATTAGATCATTCATGACTACATCTATGTCAGACGCTCATACGCATCCTGTTGCAAAACTGGAATGGAGTTTTAGTTTTGTTCTAAAACATAGTATTGTAATATTATTTCTAAAATTCCAGTTTTTTTTTTGCCGTTTTGCTGCTCCTAAAAATTTGCCGCTTTGGGCACGGGCCCACTTTGCCCCATGCTAAATCCGGCCCTGAATATAGGTCATGTAATTCTCCATTGAAAAGCGTATTAAACTAGAGCTTAATATCTTATTTCGTTTCAAAGTAATGGACAATCAAAGTTCTGGAAAATAACATACAACTTACTTACAGTACTTATCATTAAGAAATCGTGATGAGTTAGTGAGTGGTGTTTGGCTTTTATATATGCAGATTAATTTAAGTACTTGGCTTAGCAATTCTTTTAGAAGTTTTTTCTCATTTACAGCTGTTTCACCTTTTCATCATCAGAATACAAAAAAACACTTCTCACAATTACACTTATTAACAGAGATTATTTTGTTCCGTGTGTTATAGCTTATGGCAATCTGGGCTCTATACTGAGCACACAAGGACGGCTGGAGGAAGCCGAGGCTGCTTTCAAGTTGGCTCTGTCACAACGCCCTAACATGGCGGACGTTCATTACAACTTGTGAGTAATTTTATCATTGAAAACGCATTTTAATCGAATAATTAAAAATATTTTTTCATTACAGTCACTGAAAATGGGAATCAATTATACTAAATATTTGCAAAAGATATTTAATGTTTTCAAATTTTGGAAAATCAAGAATGCAAACTTTGATATAAATATTTTGGAGATTGACGAACGGGAAGAACATGAAGGGTCATTTAATGACGTTTAGTGACTCAGATTTGAGCACATCAAATATCTTTTTACAAAAATCATTTGTATACAAGAAATTAGTATTCTCTTAAACTACACGTCTGTAGGTGATGACGAATGTATGAAATTAAGAAAAGAAAAAAAACAGAAATTGGGGAACACCTAAATTTTATAACTGATACTAGTAGGATCCCGTGAAAAACCACAGGCAGATTAATTAGATACACATCAGAAATACATTAAAAAATACTATTTAAAAACAACAGACTTTATCTAGGCCTACTAAATTATGCTGCCTTCTATTTTTAACGGTAAATGTGTATAATTGTAAGGATTATATAAAACTGTAGGCCTATTTTTTATTACTTTGTATTTATATACGTTATTATATATTTAAAGAAAGATAAAAATGTTATCTTTTAATTACTTTTTATTTCATTTTGATAAATAACAAATTATTTAGAAGTTGTTACGTGTGATGAAATTAATAATCGAATATGTTTATACCAGGTGTCTTAAAAGTCCCACCCCTCCCCTTTAACTTTTGTGTTTGTTAAAACAAACAAATATATTTGGGGAACGATACTATAACTTAGCCCAAAGTATCTTTTGAAGGAATCGGAAATTTTGAGTGTACCCTAAATATGGGGGATTTTGGGGGCAACTCAAAATTTTTAAATGGGAAGTATGGCCATGTGATACCTCATTTTAAAGGTCTATTGAAGACTAGGAAAATGGCATAAAGAAAATAAAAATCGGACCACCCAAAACAAAATGGCGGCCCTAAACGTGTTGAAATAAATGGACATAAAGTTGCCAATCTCGAAAAGGAAGAGTTTTTAGAAAACATTTTAAGAGACAAAAATGTTTATTTCAAAGTGGTTAACCTAAAACATTGCTTCCAAATCGATTTCGTAAATTTTAAGTCGACTACTACATCTTAGAAAAAAAAAAATTATTTAATTTATATGGAGAAAGTATATCGTTTTCGTCCAAATTTTCGAATTTTAATTTTTAGTAGAATTATTTGTTTTGGTGCTCCCTGAACCCAAAAAAGTGGTTTTTTGGTGATGTCTGTCCGTGTGTCTGTAAGGATGTGTACAGAGCTGGAGACCATATCAACCATCCGATTTTGATGAAATTTGGTATGTAGGTGTAGTTCTGGAATATCTACAGGCGTTTTTTTTTCATTTTTTCAAATTTTTGATTTTTAAGGGGTTTTCCCCCCCCCCCCCCACCCGGCCAAAAACCGAGAAAAATCTAAATTACTCAAAAATGGCTCTAACGATTTTGATAAAATTTGGCTTATTTGTAGCCCTTAATGTACCCTACCATATACAAAACACCGCATCTTTCTAAAAATTCTTGTTTAGCTAATAATAATAATAATGAATAATTTTGGGGGGTTTTGGCCAAAAACGGGGTTGCTTTTCAACATTTTTCAAAACCTTTTTTCGTGCACCTATACAGGCCTAATTGACATGTTTGATGCAAATTTGTTCGAAATCGATTGGTTAGTTTAAATAATAATAATAATAACATAATATAATATGGATGTGTGTTACATGCATCTAATATTTTCCATGGTAACATTTTCCTACTTTTGCAATTCTAAATAACCACCTCCTATGCTACTCTTAGGAAGGTATAAAGTTTCAACTGGGAAAAAGTATATGGCAGTTATCTGGTACCGTCTATTTATTTTGCGGTTAAGCATAGGCCTAGTCAGCGAGCACAGAATACAATAGAGGGGCCACGCAGTAGCAGTGAGTTGAAGCCACCCGACAGCGCAAAACACATCCAACATGGCGGCCGCAGAGCATGAGTCATCCTAGTGCCGAGCGTTTTTTTTTTAGTTTTTACATATAATATTTTAGTAAATCAAACTTTACTTTTCATAATTGAATTTGGTTTAAAAGGACGAACAATTTGGTGTTTTTATAATTCTCTACGTCTGTTGGTTACAGAGGTATTGAAAGTACTAAACACAGTACGTTGTTCAATGTTATTCTTATGGAGAATAAGAAAATTGTATATCTTGCTTTGTTTGCATTAAAACATATGATTAGGTGTCTAATTTTGTTTGTGAACTGCCAAGTGTTCCTATATTTTTGGTACAGGTTACAATTTTTCAGCTTTAGTTTTTCACTTGATAACGAGAGTTTATATGTCTACTCTCGATACATTTTGTGTCATTTTCTGTACACCCAAATATTAGCGAATGCCCAAACAAACAATTGCAACAAAATATAAACCACTTAAAACAGAATACAGTAATTATCAGAATTTCCAATTTGGTCAGTTTTGTTAAAAAAAAAGAAAGTAAAATAGAATTTCGAAAATCTTTTATTTGATTACAGAGGCAATTTACAGCGAGGACTAAAGAGGTTTGCTGAATCGATTTCCAGTTATGAAATGGCGATCAAGTTTAGACCTTCACTAGCAGGTGAGGCTGAATATTTAAGATAAATAATTTTCAGACGATCACCTTTACTTAAGTAGTCTAATGATATAACCATATACGAGGTGCATTCCAAAAGTAATGAGACTATGAAAGTGATTTTAGTACAAACCACTAAGCGCTGGTAAGGGGGGGGTCCAATCTACAGAGCCACCCGCTCTGGGCACCAAAGGTACCAATACATTTTTCCCTTTTCACAAATCTGTTATAGGCCAGTAGGATAAATTAGTTCGTGGGTTTGGTACTCCTAAAATCGAGAAACCCATTGATAAGTCAAGTGGATCTTGATCGGGTCATTTTCAAGATAACAAGCTGAGACTCAGCATAAATGTTTAAAATATATATTTCAACTCCTATGTCAAGTTTCAATTCGATATATTAAAATTCAGCCAATTTAGAATGAGCCAACCTTCGTATATGAATGAGATTTCAACTTTTAGTGTTTTCCCCTGCTGCAAAATACATACCTGCATTATCTATTTTTTCCCAGATAAACCATTGCTCGGAGGAAAGAAATATATATGACCTTTTTTTATTGAATAATACTTCCACTACACGGTAGTATTTTTCTTTTTCTTTATCTTCATCCCAGCTCGAATTATTAAGGATAATTGAACAAAAAATGTTTTTCGATTTTTGGAAATCGATGGACTGGTAAACCTTTTTTTATGATAATCTACATACTTTAATGTACTTATAAAAATAAAAACAGCCGTATTGTAAATTACTGGTAGTTGTAACCTATACCGACTGGGCTAAATGGGTTTTTGAGTACGACTCTGAAACAAAACGGCAAAGTTCCGAATTGCACACTCCAACCTCACCAAAACAGAGGAAAGCACACGCGAGCAAATCACTTGTGAAAACGATTTTGATTTTTGATACAAAATGAGTGTTTCACCAAGAGTTCATACATCAAGGCACCACAGTCAACCAGACTTTTTATAGAGAAATCCTTGAAAGATTGCGGAAGAGAGTTTTGAGGTGATGCCGGAGATCCTTTATGGATCCTTCATCACAACAACGTGCCTTCCCCCACACTGCCCAGTTGATAAGCGAATTTTTGGTTCAGAAAAACGAATCAACACTTCCCCAGCCGCCCTACAGTACATACCTGGCTCCCTGCGATTTATTCCCCAAACTGAAATTGCATCTCAAGGGGACTCATTTTGAAACAATCGAAAACATTCACAAGCAGTGACGAGCTCTCTCCACAGACTTACAGGAAATGACTTCGCCCATTGCTATGAAGAATGGAAAAACTACTGGAACCATTGTACAGCTTCTCAAGGATCAGACTTTGAAGGAGGCTATAGTTTTTCAATAAATATTAATTTTTTACTTTATCCACCCTATACATAGTATATGGAGAAAGTATTGTTTTCGTCCAAATTTTCGAATTTGAATTTTTAGTGAAATTATCTGTTTTGGTGCTCCCTGAACCCCCAAAAAATGTTTAGTGGAATTATCTGTGTTGGAGCTCCCTGAACCAAAAAATAATTTTTAGTGGAATTATTTGTTTTGGTGCTCCCTGAGCCGAAAAAAGTGTTTTTTTTTTGTGATGTCTGTCCGTGTGTCTGTAAGGATGTGTACAGAGGTGTAGACCATACCAACGGTCCGATTTTGATGAAATTTGGTATGTAGGTGTAGTTCTGGAATATCTCCAGGCGTTCTTTTCATTTTTTTAAATTTTCAATTTTTAAGGGGTTTTACCCCCCAAAATGGCCAAAAAATGAGAAAGATCAAAATTTCTCAAAAACGACTCTAACGATTTTGATAAAATTTGGCTTATTTGTAACCCTTAATGTACCCTACCACATGCAAAAAACAGCATCTTTCTAAAAATTCTCGTTTAGGTAATAATAATAATAATAACTGATTTTTGGGGGTTTTTGCAAAAAATTTCAAAACTTTTTTTCGTGCATCTATACAGGCCTAATTGACATGTTTGGTGCAAATTTGTTCGAAATCGATCGAATAGTTTAAATAATAATAATAATATAATATGGATGTGTGTTAGGCCTACATGCATCTAATATTTTCCATGGTAACATTTTCCTACTTTTGCAATTCTAAATAACCACCTCCTATGCAACTCTTGGGAAGGTATAAAGTTTCAACTGGGAGAAAGAATGTGGCAGTTATCTGGTACCGTTTATTTAAAATCACTCTCATTACTTTTGGAATGCACCTCGTACGTTTGAAGACAATACTTCCCACTACTTGTTGACAGTGTAAATGTTTTCAGTTTTATTCCAGCTTTGATCGCCCATTTTGTTGCATTTCAGTTGCGCACCTAAACCTAGGCGTCCTATTGGCTACGCTAGGGCAGTGCGAGAGAGCGGAACAAGTGCTCAGGCGATGCTCGCGGTTGGACAGTACTGGGCTTAAAGACGTCAGAGAGCATCAGCAGGCTAAAGTAAACGCTTTGATTCATTTGGCAGAAATATATTATCAAAGGGGGAAACTCGAAGAGACTGTCGGTGTGTGTGCCGAAGGTATGACGAGGGTGATGGGAGCGGATCCTTACCAGTTGCAGGTAAACTTTACTGATTACTTCTTTCTGTTTTATAAATCAAACAATAATTTACTTAACTATGCTTATTAGCGAATTTCCATAGGAAAAATGAGCTATTGCAGTGACACAAGGTCGAGAGAAACAAATGGGCACCGATCATGGTCCCCAGAACACGTTTTGGGGTGTCATTAAAAATCGTATATATATATATATATATATATGTATATATGTGTTTGCACTCTAGCGGCCGCATTTTAAGTCCGATTTGGTTCAAATTTGGTACACATGTTGGTTCGCTACGTCGTTCGGACGAGTTCGCTAGCCAAAAAAATCCAACAATCGGAAACACGTTTTTTGACCGAAAGTAACTATTTTTTAGATACGGCCGTTTTCGTACGAGAATAAATTTGTTTTTGAGTTTTTCTACAAATATAAATGTAGGATGTTATTCTGCACATTTTTTTTACGCGACCTTAAAGCTTGCTTGGTTCCCTCGAAATCGATCAAAACGTAAAATACCATAGAAGTAGGTACCCGGTTCAGAGCCATGTGGTGGATTCTACCGTGGGGTTGGCGTGCGAAGCACGCAATGCATTGCGTATTTAAGATACTCCCAATACAGGGGATTAGCGTGCGAAGCACGCAATACATTCTGTATTGAAGATACTCCCAATACAAGGGTTGGCGTGCGAAGCACGCAATGTCTTGTATATTGAAGATATTCCCAATATGCGGAATGGCGTGCGAACATTCCTTTCGTTACTGAACATTTTTGTTTCTTGAGCTAATAACTTTGTAAATTTTACATCAATCATTTTTTTGCTGACATAAATATGAATTCTTTGAACCTTTTGTTATATACAGGGGTTTACAAACTCCCTGGAAATATTTTGTGTATTTGTTCCTTAGGTCAAAACAATCAAAAAACGTCATATCAATATGGGTCTGAAATGCCTAGTTTTCTGTCTATCCGTCTGTTTATGTTTTTACAAATTATTTTATAACTTGAGTACTATTTTAGATAGAAACTTCAAATTTGGCACGAACGTGTACCTTGGTAGGTCAAATAATTGTATAAAATTTCGTTACGATATCTTAAACAGTTTCAAGATGGCGTCCATTTAAAATCTTTGATGTTAAATTTCACGAAAACCGTAATTTTTATAAAAAAATGTTATCAGTAATAAAAAATGTAGAATTTTAAGACGAACAAAATCATACTTTATTTGCTACAGTTGGATAATAAATAACTGAGTTATGAGACATTTACCTAATTATGTAACAACTGTACACGGCTAATAATTGTTGTTTAGTGCAAATTTTGTATGATATTTATTTCAGCAGCCATTTTGCTGGGGATTTTGTTGACTGTACTTTTTGAAAGCCTCACGATGCACGGCAGGATTTTTTGTATTGTATCTATTGACAGACTCACTATGCGCTTTAGCACGGTTAGTATTAGAAAAACGTTTTCGCCGTTTTTTACCACGTTTCTGGGTGGTTTTAACAATGGAACAATGATCTGACTCAACAGTATCAGATGACAAACACGGTTTTGTCGACGGAGACTGAGAGTTTTGGTAGATCATTGTCTGAAAGCTGCCCAATTTCCCCAATATTATCCTCTGCAATATAAGAGGGAACGGGAGTATCAGAAATAGAAGGCTTTAGAGGAATGAGAACATCAAAATGATAAGCCCAACTGATGCACCAGTGCCTTCTGGTCAGTGAGTTGGAAAGTAAGGGAGGGGCGGGAGGGGCAAGGTACAGTTATTTGTGCCAGGTTTCTTGTTTAAAGGATATATACATTTTAATAATTCGTAATTAGTCTGCAGGCAACAAAATAAAAAAAATTAATTTACCAATATTTTAAACCCTTCAAAAAAATTTCGTAAGACTTATAACCGTACAACATTTTGTTTAGGCCTAATTGGAATATCTATCTCATAAATAGTATATGTTGTTTGAGATTTCACCATGTTTAGACGAATCGTTCATTAGATATGATGATAAATATATAGATCGGGGCAGCAAAATATATTACAACGAATCTTCTTTTTAGAAAATTGTTCGTTGGAGAATAAGTTATTTCCACCTACTGGAAGTCTTATAGGCAATCTCACTTTGTTTGGCCTAGGTGAAATAACTATGTGTCGAATATTCAGTTCACTGACTATTCTGACAAAAAACTTTACTTTATACTTCCAGCAATTTATTTTTGATTTTAGCTCAGTAAGAACACAAGTTAATAATTTTATTTTTTGTAAACCTCTGAAGAGTGAGTACACTGGAACTAACCTTGTAAATTGCTTATTTGTGCTTGCAATTATTTTATGAAATTTCACTTTATCAATTCTTAATCTAAAATTCATAAACTATTGGGATATTTGAATATTAGGTGTTTCTGTAAATAATAACCTTTTATAAAACAAAACAAAATTTTAATAATTTCTTTTTTCTAATTTTAAACATAAACAAAATTCTTGTATTTAATATTTTTCAAATAAAACCAAATAATAACTTTCTTCTCAAATAAAATAATAACTTTTTAAAACTATAAGGCAGAACTAATCTCTTAATTTTATTATAGTTTATTCTAATATTTATTTACTCAATTGAATTTAGTTTATACTTTAATGAAAATTTGAATCTACGATTTAATGAATTTACTTCTTTAATTAACTACTAATATTTCTTAATTTAACATCCTAAGTAACCCAGTATTTAAAATAAATTTATTTGAATTTACTTCAGGCAATTTAATAGGGACTAACGTATTTTACGCTTCTACCGACCTTTTCACACTTGTCCAGGCGTCGCGACGTTTGTGGTTAAATCCGCGAACGCTGTCCAGTGATGATAAGCTACAGATGTTCTGCGTGCTGATAGAGTTGTCTTGTGGGTGAAGGTGGAGTCCTGTAGGGTTGTCTGGATGTATGATGGATGGCTTCTTAAAGATGGATGTGGTGATGCCGTGTCTGCAATCCCGGTTCGTCTATTCCCTCGTAGCTACAGTTGCATGTCCTAGTGGTCGCCTGGTGGTGTCCTGGAGTCCTGTCTGGAAGCTATACGAATCACTCCATGTATCAGCTGTCCTGTAGGCTATGTTTTTCCTCCAGAAAATCCCAAGTTAGGCCAACTTGTATAGACTAAGTTGCCACTGAAGTTCTTGTAGAGTTAATGCGGTGTCTATTGCTGCATCCCAGATGATAACCGCAATGACGTATCTTCTTACTTGTTATACAAATTTAAAGTTTAACGAAGAAAATACCTAGCTTCTAGCACGCTAAAGTATTTTATAAAAAACAAGTATCTGCTCTCGATGCGTCAACTTACATCGTAGAAATATTAAGCATGCGATGCGTTATATTACATCGAAGAAATAATAAGCATCTCGAGTTTCCCCGAGCAATCGTTTATATAATGTTTTTCGGCACTATTTCATTGCCAACCTAAGCTTTCTACCACTGTATTTCCATAATGCTTTAAAATCCATTTTTTCGCCAATTTCAAACTACTAGTCTACGTAACTTTTCATCCTGAATTTTATTATAATTTTTTCATAATTTTGTAACTTGATTTAGCCTTTGTTTTAATTAAATTTCTATTGTTTCTTTGAGTACGCCCATTTTCGTAAACTGGTAACCCTGTTCTCCTTCCATCGATCTCGTCTTTGGACCGCCCCTCTACTGTCTTACGTTCTTATCTGGCTTCCCTTAGTTTTGTGCTATGGAAATTCCTTTTCTATGTAACTCTTCCAGGGTTTTTCCGATTTTCCTGAGACTGACATCATTTTCCTCAGCTCGTTGTTACCTTTCCACACGAACTCGAGTGACGTTCGTACGACTCTTGGTTCGCGTACACGACCCGCGCGCGTTTTTCCGCGGCGATTTTTCCCGGAAAAGTCTTAAATTTCCACTTCTTTCAGTTTTTCTTTTTCCACTTTTCTTGTCCATTGGTTTTTATTCACCAGCCGGATTTTCATCTCATTTCTGCTTCTGGTTGTCTTGCTGTGAGGTTAGGGACTTCAACGATTTTTCACAAACTAGGGTTTTACTTTACTCCCGAAACATATTTCAAATACTGGATTATTTTTACATAACTACTTCATTTACATACTATTTACTATTTTGAATTGTTAAAAGTTTGAGTTTAAATTTCCAAATAGCTGTAAAGGTGCAAATTCTATCACCTTTTTCCTTTTATAAATTTTCTAGTTTTTCATTTACATTATAAATTACATTTATCAATACTAAAACTTGTTTTAGTTAAAATTTAAAAAACTTTATTTTTAACCTACTTTTTTATCCTTTAAACTTTATGAATTACCATTAACTTTTTTATATGACAAAATTTCGCTAAAACTTATTTCACCTTTATTTTAGGCCTTTTTAAGAAAAGCCTAAAAAACCTTTTCTTTTTTAAAATAGAGGAATTTTGAAAATTTTCTCATTCTTTGAAAGCTCGTATCTTACGTAACTTTATGATTTTTTAATATCTAATCTTGCAGTAAATACACCCGCGGTTAGCGTAATGCATTTCCCGAAGATTTCTATTTTTTATTCAAATCTTGGATCTTGGCTTCCCGTAGGAATCTTTTAAGTAATTTTTATAAGTTCCCAATCCTTTTCAGACAGGCAGGGTCCAAAAGTTTAATTCTACCCGATAACAGACCGCCCGCGTATACATGCTGATCTCGTGACCTACATTTGGCTTCAACTCACGGCAAGTCCGTATTATTCAAACTTACAAAATTAATTGCAAATTTAAACTCAAGACCTACAACGAGTTTTGTCCGTTGTAAGCTACCCCTCTTAAGATATCTGGTTTGATCGGCTCCGCCAAAAACCCAAGATATTGAAACCTTCTAAATATATCATAGCATTCCTTTTTCATTTTCCTCCTATCTTATTTTATTCTTATATCTAGTTCTGCCTTCCTAATCTAACAATTTACATATCACATATTCATAATACTTTTATACATTTCATACTATACTTTTCATTGTTCTTCTTATTCTCCATAATCTGAAATTACATTTACATAATATACCATGGTATACATTTCCTTTTGAAATGCTCACTGGATGAGTTCATTTCCACTGAAAACACATGTTTATACTGTACACTACTCATATAAATACAGGGACACATTTTAATTTGCCTGATAACAAACTAACAATATTCTACTGGGTTACGCTTTTATACTACTGTTATTTCCCCGCATTCATACTTCCCGAATTTTCATAATCCGCGTTTTATACGTTTCACATTATTTTACCCTTTATGGTTTAACAACTTTTTATTTATTTGCCTAAGTGGCTTCAACTATAATAATTGAGAGTTTTTTATATATTTTTTTTTTTCTTTTTCAGTGTACTAAATAGTTTTCCTTTGCTTTTCCCTAGTATTCTCCTTTATAATTTTCCATTACAGTTTTCTTTCCTTCAGTGATTCCTAGGTTATAGCTTAATTTCTTCCTTCCAGGATCTTAACTACTTAGACTCTCCTTACTAATTTTACGCATATTTAACTTTTTTCCCAGTAATATGCAACCCCTATACACCCCTTACTCGTGTATTAGGACATTCCAGGCTCCTGACTTGTTTGTAAATTGCATTCAAACGTTTTCTTCCTGGATCTGTATGTACAAATTACTTTAAAACAACAAGCAATACCTTTGCATGTAAACGAAAAGTGCTTAGGCCTTTCACTGTATCTATCAATGAGTCGAGTTATTTATTTAGGCCTACTTCATTCATTGCAGTGTACTGTGTTCTCTCTCCCCACTGCCTGACCTTGATCTTGTTTCCGCTCAGCTGTTTTCATACATCCCCTCCTGGCTAACTTGTTCTCTGCCCTTTACAAACTCATCGCACCGCTTGTGTTTACATTCAATAAAAATATTTACATTTGGGATTCCCCCGTCTAGCTAATCACTTTATGCGTTAGGCCTACTTTTTCTTCAATACAATAATATTTACAGTGTTATTTTATTTTTGGATGACAACTTAACTTATTGAACATATGGTTTGAGATCTCGAACATCGTATTTTCCCTTTATTCTTCCTGTAACCCGGTCTTCTACAATATAGGTTTTATTTCCTACTCTTTCATTTATTCGGAAAGGTCCTGTGTATAAAAGAAACAGTTTTCTGGTCTCGCCTTTAAATTTACTTGCCATAATGCTAGTGTTTTGTGTTACTAACACTAAATCCCCTACATTGAAGTTTGTAAATCTGCGACCATGGTTTTGTTTAGCAGCTCGTTGGTTTCCGGCCCTTATGATCCTGGCCTGGCACTTCTGGTGTTTTTCGCGTACCGTTTCTTCTCTTGGGTTTGGTTGTTCCCTCGGGAAGACTTCATCCCACACGTACCTCGCCTCCTGGCCAAACTGTATTTCCTGAGGGGTGTATCCTGTGGTGTCATGTGGCGTTGTGTTTAGAACGTCCTGTATATATTCTAGGTATTGTTTCCAATTTGCCTGTCGGTTATAGCAATATGTTCTAAGCATTCGCACAATTTCTCGGTTCACCCTCTCCGCCAGATTTACTTGTGGATGTCTTATAGGGATTAGTACATGCCGAACTCTTTCTTCCTGGATCCACTCCTTCCAATTCCCTGAAGTAAACGCCTTGCCATAATCTGTTAGAATACTTTCGGGTTTGCCAATTTCTGCAAAGTACTGCCTCATTTTATCTATACTGTTTTCGGTCGTAGGATTTCTTACTGTGTAAAGTTTTACATATTTAGAGAAAATATCCACTACCACTAATATATGTTGTACATTTCCTAAACCTCTTGGTAGTGGTCCTAAGAAATCAATCGCCACTACTCGGCCTATATTATTTGTTATTATTGGCCTACTTTGACCTATTAAATATTGGTTCGGGTATTTCGCTCTTTGACAAATATCGCACTTTCTAATCTCTTCCATAATTCGATTATTCATATATTTAAAATGCCACCTATTTTTAATCATGTTATATATCTTATTTCTTCCTGCGTGACCGTACGTTTCGTGCACTTGTTTTATGAATTCTTTTACCGTGTTCTCTGGTACTACAATTTTCAATATTCCATTTACAAATTTACATAATACATTATTTTCAATTCTATAATCTACTTTATTTACAATATCCTGTATTATTTCTAAGCATTCAGGGTTTGCCATCTGTCTGTTTCTCCAATCCTGCAATAATTGTGTAAAACCTGGATTCATTCTTATTTCTTGGATTCGCACTCTCCTTTTGTTTTCCTGTCTTACTTGCTTTCGATTATTTATGGGAATTGGGTAATTACGATTCACAAAGGCGTCTGTTGCATTAACCTTTAACTCATGAACGTAATTTTTACAACGTCCCGGCAATTCAGAAACAACTGTATGATATTTTTCTATTGATTTCTGCATTAGGCCTTCATGTTGTTCCGTTAGTATAGTACCATGACTATACTCCTTTGTCAAAGTTATCCTATTTCATTTCTTCATTGGAACCGCTACATGCCCTTTTGCTCGGGTTACCGTCTCCCCTCCTTGTCTAAGTTCACACAGCTGATTTTCCATTAGGCCTACTTTCACTTTGTACCTAACGTGTTTCCTACTCAACTGGGTCTTATTTACATCAGAAGTAGCAGTGTTTTTAAATCTAACTTTCGATATTTTTCCACGCATATAAAACGGTAAATTTCGGTTACGTGTTTCTGCTCCTCCTACAGATATTAATTCTCTATGTTTTGGTTTATTGTGTTTATATTTTTTATTATTTTTATTACTCATCGAGTGGTCGGAAAAATTGCAGTGTAGTGTAGTGCTTGACTTCGCCTTATTTGGATTACAACGTTTACTAGCATATTCACAGTTATGGATACATTGATTGCGCCGCGACGCTTTGTTGGTAATTGGAATCTTTTCACCATTATACCTAACATTAATTGGAACATTAATCCTTTTTAATGCCCTATTACGCGGAATCTCGTCCTTGGCTTCTTTTGATAGCATCTTCGGTACGATATTTTGTTTGGCTTTCTGCCCCTTCCTTCGTTGAACTGACACCTCCCTCGATATCATTTTATCCAACCCATCTTCGTTTTGTATCCTAACCTTATCGTTTTTCCTAGCTGTTGTCTCCGGCTTCCTGTCTTGACTCCTGCCGCACTTCCCTTCCATTTCATCATTAATGCCTGTCTCACCTACTTTCGGTCCATTAACGATTTCAGCTTTGTTTACTAACTCGTTCATACTACTTTGTTTACTATTTACTTTATTTGTTTTGAGTTTAGTATTCGTTGCCTCGATTTCGTCGGATTTAATTTCCTCCGATTTAATTAAATTGCTTTTTTTATTGGTTTTATAGTATCGGGAATTAATATTAAAACATTTTCCTTTTAACCGTGTTATTGCAACTTTTTTATCAATAAACGGGATTTTAACATTCTCCTGACCTATTTTGAACATTGCAAATTTTTCTTGCATGTTTATTTTTGCCTGTAAACTATATAAAAGGTCACATCCCATAATTATCCTAGATTTTAGACCTTTTACTACCAAAAATTGTAAATCTACGCTTTTGTCAACCAGTTTAACTTTGATTAGGACTTGCTTGCTAATTTTTTGCACCTTCCCTTTTAATGCACCAATTATCTCCAAACACGCTACCGGTAATTCTAAGATTTTGACATCTTCCGCCTTCAATTGCTCGAGGTAATCTTGCTGGATAACGCTTACTTCGGCTCCGGTGTCAATTTCCATGTAACTAGCATTCGTTCCAAGTTCTACTGGAATCGCGGGTATTTCTTCTAACGGTTTTTCTTCTATAACTGGTTCATCTCTATTATCTAACAAGTCTTCCCTAATATTTACATTTAAACTACCTAACTGTTTAGGCTGACGTTCACGCTCCTTTTCGACGGTTTTTTCGCCTACTTCAGGTTCGATTC
>JAGFPH010010496.1:0-37361 GCA_018207615.1 Philaenus spumarius | reverse complement strand
TGGCAACTGTAATCGAGTATGAATACATGACGACTGTAATCGAGTACAAGTACGTGGCGACTGTAATCGAGCCTAAGTCGAATGAGCTAAATTATTTTGCGTAACACTACATTAATTTAATTAAAATAATATTTCGGCATATGAGAAATCTACATAATAAGACAATAACTATAATACAAATAAGTGTTTTTAAGAAAAATGAAATTTTCTGGCAATGTAAAAGTAGTGAGAACTATTTTGACGAATGATATCAATGCATGGGATCCCATTCATAAATCCCCCAGCAGCTGAGAGGCAACAAGAATCACGTGGATGTCAACAACCAATCACAAAGCAAGATGTTAAGATGCCGTCTTAGCAAAACCTACCTGCAAAGAAGCGGCAAATTTAATAAAAAAATGTCGCTCATTAGTCAAGAATCAACTCCAACGCACTCCTACGCTAGTGTAAACAACTTAAACTTAAGCTCCGTATAAAAGTGTTTTTCAAATAAATATTACAGTGGTTTTAACAACAGAACTTGGTACATTCTGTCAATAACAATATCAAAATATCACCGAACAATTTAAATTATTGAACATTCAAAAAAACTCTTTCAAATTGAACTTAACAAAAAAATAGACGCTTTCGAATATTCATTAGTAGTAAATTCAAAGTGCGTACAGAAACAGTTTGTTCATGGCAAGCCGAGTGTCTACCATAAGATATTTATCAATAAATTTATTATATCTAATACAGCAATCCCTCGCTATAGGTTCCGAAAAATTGCCGCGAATAACAAAACCGCGAATAGCGAAAACCAAATTTTTATGGGAAAAGGGAGGTTATGTTCGTGACATATAGAAAATTTTAAACATTATATACTAATACCTACAATTAATTTGCATAAGATACAGGCAGTCCTCTTATATGCGGTCCCGCTTTACGCGATTTCGCTTTTATACGCTAAAAAAAGTCCTTAAAAGGTTTAGTATTTGAGCTGAGTTTTTTGGAGTTGATAATTTTATAAGTTATTTCAAATAATTTTATAAGTCATCTCACTCTCTCCTCAAGATCAGTGCTCTTATAACGATACCTCTACCCACCCCTACTTGCTCTGTCATTGTCTGGATTTGTCTATTTTTAGAACTTAGTCACGTCAAGGCATCAAGCTATCGTTCGCTGTCAGCGAAAATATTGGTCACGAATGATAATCTAAAACATACTAAAAACTTAATTTCTTTCAAAATATTTTACTGTAATTTTAATTAATTCTTTTACATTAATTTGACTTGCTGTACACTAAATTGATGTCTCCAAGTAAATCACTGTACAATACAGTATGCCATTGACCTTCATTTGCACAAGTCCACTTGTATCCACAAAGAGGTGTGTTGTAGGGAAATCCCATCTTGTATGTTTTGTTGTATTTGTGAGTGTTTCAGCGACGTGGTATTTATAAAAAGTTATTAAATTCGTACAATAATAATTACAGTACATACACTGCAATAATTTACAGATTTTGCATGTACTTAGTGCTTTATTGCTATTTATACAGTAATTTTTATTTTTTTAGCGACCGCAAATAATGAAAACCGCAAATACCAAGCCCGCGAATGTCTAGGGATTACTGCATAATAAATAGTGACTTTTCAACTTTAAACTTGTGCAAATTAGACTGACCTAGACCATAATGTACTTTTCTTGAAATTAAAAGATTATGAACATTGGTGAATTGAGAATACATCATTTATTTTGTATTGAGAAATGCATATATGTGTTTAATTGAATACATTTTTTAATTGTGTTTTTGTAATCCAACTTTATTTCTTGCCTTCTTAGAATATTAAATTATTTTTAAATTTATAATAGTAAAATAAAGAATGGTTAGTTTATTACGCTTCAATGTTAGCAACGAACTATGAAAACTTTGGGTTGTATAGCAACAGAGATATAAATACACAGAATAAGAACAACTTACCGATCCTTTATACGACAGATGAGCCCCAGATAGAGTAAAATACCGCGTCCTCCATCGCCTGAATATCTTCCATCGTCCTTTCTTCTCCTTCAACTGTCCTTCTATGACAGGTTGGCTATCCTGCAGAAAGCCAACGGCTCGCTCTGGATGGTTGCACAGGAAACATCCCCAAACATTGCTCGTCTTTCCGTTCTCAGAGTTGGCTACGTGGGAGAACACATCACAGAATCCAGTGTGTCTCAGCTCATTGAGTACAGCTTCTTGATCCTAGAAACAGAGAGGGCCTTATTGTCGTAAGCAAAAGACGCAGGTTCACTTTTAACTTCTACTGGCTAGAGGGCTAAAGTTTAAGTATTATATAAATCTTTCATAAATTAACAAAATGCGTTTTTTTTAGAGTTCCTTGTAACACAGGTGGCTAGTGATATGACCTTTTGAAATTCCCTGAATTTCCCCCGACTATATTACTTTTTCCCTGACCAATTTTAGAAAAAGCACAAACAAGACCATGCTAATTTTAGTTTGGTAAATCGGTCAAATTATATTGGTGAGAAAATCCATTTTTAGGAAATTTATTAAATACAGTTGAACTTGGTTTTAACGGCCTCGGCTAATGCGACAACTCAGGCATATCGTCATTTTTTTTTATGTCCGGTCAAATCGTTATCTTTTACATTATTATAAACCCCAGTTTTAATAAATATTTTAACCACTCGGTTGTAACGTCATAAATCTACAAAATATCAATGCCAAACTTTGAATTCAGTTTTCTCAGAACTCGAAAAATGTTAGAATCCCCCTTTCCTTTGATTTCGGGCCGCCTATTTTTTCCCTCCTTAGAATCAAACAAAATAAACAACCTACATATTTTTTTCACACGTAAAACCTCCGGCGGGTTCCATCAAAGTCGGTAGAGGGGGCAGGGTTCCACTACAAGCAACACTGCTAACCCTCCCACCCCTCCTAAGGAACAATTCACACTGGATGCGGGTGACAGTTGTGTGCTGTGTATAACTAAACCTATGTATGACCTTGCTGGGAAAGTGTTCGGACAATAGAGAAGCGCGGCGAGACTCAATCACACAGTCTGGCGAGACATTTACGTAGTTATGATCAGACAGTTGCCCCCCCCCCCCCCACAGTAATGTTGACACTTTCAAATTGTTGCGTGTTTTTTAATACCGTTTATTAATACACACTACATGTATTTACTCATTAAAACTTTACACAAGTCATTAACCAATGTTACCTAATTTATAATTTTGTAGGTGACCTCAGCTCCCATTAGCTCAAATTATCAGGACCCTACTGTACATTAAAAGTATAGTGTTTTTCTTTTTAATAAACATCATGAATAATGTTGCCAATAATAGTAATACTTTATTATAGTTGTTTGTCCTTTCACTCGAGCTAACAAAAATACGATTTTCCTGTTGGTACATCTTTATAACGTCACTCGGACTTAGCGTCAACATTTGTTCGGTCCCTTCGTTGACGCTATAACCAAGTTCAGCTGTATATTACAGAAATATTTGATTAAATATGGTAATATTATAACAGTTTAATATTTAATACTATATCTATATTACTGTGCCCACCACCAGCAGTGGCAAATTACACATTTATTACTAGAAAAACGTAATTAAACAATCAAATACTCAATTTATATTTTGTTATATTACTAGTGGACCCGCAACGCTTCATTTATTTTTAAGGGTAGTTATCCACTACATAATTTTAGTTTTATAACTTGTACGAAGTTAGTTTAATTTGTAATTATTTTGTAGGGATAGCAACCCCATTTCCACCCTTTAGATCGGGATAAGAACTATATTTTAAGTTGAAATAAATCACACATTTTGAAAAACATTTCATTATTATCGGTTGAGTAGTATCGGAGTTCATCGCGGACAAACACCGTTACAATGGATTTTTATGTACAGATATAGATTATAATAAGACACTGTTTAGTATTTAAATATAGAATTAGGTATATATCAAAATAAAAATAAAAATATTATATTTAGTTTCACTAAGATTGTCTGTTTAGTTTTTAATATAATTATGTTTAAACTAACGTAATAATGTTCATTGGTATGTTGAAGGTATGATGAATCACTTTGTAACATCCGTGTTAATTCAGGATGTAACAAAGTGGTTGAAATAGAGTTTGTAATTTTAAATGTATAGGCCTAATTAGTATAAGATAATGTTTGGTATTTAAATATACAATTATGTATGAAAATAAAGATACTATGAAGATATGCATGAAATGTGATATTTTAACGGCTTTTAGTTTCATTCAGATTGTTTGTTTAGTTTTAAATATAATTGTTGTACTCATAATATTGTTGTTATCCATACATATGGCAGTGCTATAGTGAAAATTAAAAAGCCGGTTTTTAGCGTTTTGCAAGCATTTTTTTTTTAATTCTAAAAAAATAGTAAATGACCCACAATCCAAAAGTGTTCCATAGTGTTTTGTAGAAAAAACTTCAAAGAATTCAAATATGCCACTATTTATTTTAAAATTGTAAAAGTTATTACCTTAGAAAGCAAAAAATGTTCAGTAACGAAAGGAAAAAGTTCAACTTTAGGCCTAAATAACAAGTAGTAAACATTTTTTGTAATTTTTTCGTAAGCGTAAAATAGTTTTGTAATTTAGTTCTAAATAGTTTTTTCTAAAACTTTTTTTTCTAAAATTTAGTTTTCTAAATAGTTTTTATAAATGTATAAAAACATTTATCAATTTAAAATTTCTTATTTTGAAAAAAACAGTTTTTATGTTCCAAATACACGACTGCTAACAAAACGAGGCCTAGTTTCAAACGTAATTTACTAATATATGCTTTGCCCAGAAATTAAATATTATAACAAAGTGTAGAGGATAAATGAAGGAAAAGAACGGTATACTTGTCTTTCCTTAATTCACAGAAGTGTTAGAGTTATCTTTATTTGAATAAAAAAATGACATAAATCTAACTAATAAAACTTCCCTGACGATATACTACGGGCAGGGAAGGGTCACTTGAATAACGTGGGAGCGAGAATCGCCAGACGGTCTCACCAGAATGCCCTAATTATGTACTTTACACTGCTGTCTAGACGTACAAAAAACTGGTTCATTCTAGTTTAATTCCTACCGTTAGAAAGGTCAAACTGTTCTTTACAAAATGATGTAAAGGAATCTGTCAAAACATGTGATATAGTAGGTGTTATATCGGTTGACAAATGGGCTGTTTCATTGGTTGAAAAACTGTCCAATCGCAAGGTTTACAGAAATCGTCGTCAAAAATTGTCTAAAATAGTGACATCTGATTGGTGTAAGAATAGTGGAGGGGAGTATTTTGAAGGAGATAAAGTGAAAGTTGTAAAGAAAAAATAATTTTAAAAAAATACACCGAAAATCTTGTTTTTTTTTTCCAGCCATACCTTGAGAAAAAATACTAAAGTACAACACATAATAATAGCTACGACTAAAAATAGTTAAAAATACAAATAAAACAATGTCAAATCTTAAAATAATTTAATTAGCTACATTTTTTTTTAAATAGAAAAAACGTACATTGAAACTAATAAACAATAAAATAAACTCTAACCTAAAATTTTCATTATGATCAAATTTAAACAATGCCAAAATAATGTGATTGTTAAAAAGGTTAGGCAGAAACTATGACAACCATTACTCAAAGCATTTAGAAGCATAAGTTTTTTGTTTTTTTTTAGAAGCTTAAGAAGGAATTATTGCAAATTTTACAAATTAAGTAAAGATGGGATGCTGTTTTGGCAAAGAGAGAAATGAAATGTGCAAAATCCCATTTGTATTGAACAAACGACCTCCAATTGAGAATATGTTAACAGAGCTGCGTAAATCCACTATATCAACAAAAGGTTTGAATGTTGCTGTAAGTTATGTGCTTCATATTATAGCGATCGCTACCTGTGCCATGGCCAATGGAAAAAAGAAGGTTGCAGTGAATTAATAATATCACGAGTTTTAATTAAAATTGAAAAATCAAAAGTACAACTTCATAATACATTGGTTTTCAAGATGTTACAATTAGCAACTTACATCAGTTAAACAATGCTTTCTTAACTACAACAATCGTTGCATTCACTCTTGTCCAAAAGAAAATTAACATATTCGTATTAGTTTTTCAAGAAGAGTTTATGAAACAAAAAGTTTTTATTTTACAAAATAAGAACACAATGCACCAATATAGATGATAACTTTGTAAACTGTTTAAACCAATTGTTTTTATTTTAAACTAAATACTTCGCAAGCAAGTGATTGGAGTGCTTACATAAACATCTCCGCCTAGCTATGTTAAATAAATATATACTACGGGACCAGGCCACACGACTGACTTTATAACATAACTTATTATAATTTCTTTTATTCTATTATGAAATTTGAAAAACAAAATGGTAAATGGTCTAGAAGGTATAGTATGGTCAGTAAATAATTTACTCAGACACACAGATTTAACATTTTGTTCAAGAATAAATATTTATTTAAATTGGTAGGATCATGAAACATATTATACATTAATTGATTATGTCTGATTACATAAAACTCAAGTTCTTTTAACCTTGGCTTAGTTCATATTTGGTAGAGCACATTTATAGTCTTTTATAATACTAGGGGCTCTGCCCCTGGACGCTTCACGTCCCAACCCCACCTAGGCCTTCGGCATACTATGGCTGCTTCGCTTCACTCGCAGTTGGAAAATTCGCTAAAGAATCTTGTTAATCTTTGGCTCGTTTTTTTACATAGGTGACCAAGTGTAAATCAGCTGATTTATTGGCGGCTGACTCAAACTCATTAAACATTATCTCCATAAGATTAACAAGGGAAATTTGAAGGATTGTGTTCCGGAGCTCCTTCTCGGGTGAATAGCAGCTGAACGGATAATTGGATCTTAAATCTGATTGAAAATAGTTAGTTTAAAATAAAATTTTCTACAACTTTTGCATTTAACAGTTTTTTCTATCTCTTACCCCTTTCTTACTAAACGCGCTCAAAGTGGAAAAATGAAAAAAATTAAAAATCTTTCCCGCCCAAAAGGTGCTTTCAAAATTAAAAATGTTAACTTTTAGCAATTTTTTCTGAAAGTTTCTCGTCGAGAGCTAAGTGCCTCATAGTTTATGTCAGTGAATCGGTGAACCCGTCTAGCTTTAAAGACGTTGGGCGGAGCCTCCCTTCTCGGATGAATAGTGGCTAAATGGATGATTGGATCTTGAATCTGATGGAAAATCTCAAGTTTGAAATTTAATTTTCTACAACTTTTGTATTTAACAGTTTTTTATATCCCTTACCCCTTTCTTACTAAACACGCTCAAAGTGGAAAAATGAAAAAATTTAAAAAATCTTTCTCGCCTAAAAGGTACTTCCAAAATTTAAAATGTTCAATTGTGGAAATTTTTCCAAAGTTTCTCGTCGAGAGCTTTAATTCAAGTATGAGGTTGAGGGGGGTACGATTATGGGAAGTGCCTCATAGTTTATGTCAGTGAATCAGTGAACCTGTCTAGCTTTAAAGACGTTGGGCGCAGCCCCCCTTCTCGGATGAATAGTGGCTAAATGGATGATTGGATCTTGAATCTGACGGAAAATCTCCAGTTTGAAATTTAATTTTCTACAACTTTTGTATTTAACATTTTTGCTATCTCTTACAAAACATGCTCAAAGTGAAAAAATTTAAAAAATCGAAAAAATCTTTCCCGCCCAAAAGGTGCTTCCAAAATTAAAAAATTTTAAATTCTGGCAATTTTTCCAAAAGTTTCTTGTCGAGAGCTTTAATTCAAGTATAAGGTTGAGGGGGGTCCGATTACGGGAAGCGCCTAATAATTAATGTCAGTGAATCAGTGTTACCGTCTAGCTTTATAGAAGTAAATTTGTTAAATATTATAGTATAATATTTGTATTATCTCGGGGCAGGCACTCGGCTGGTTAAGCACACCTACAAAGAATTACGCATTCTGAGTTTACTAGTTTGATATGAAATTTCGTTAGTGTCGGCTAAAAAAAAATGTTCTATTTAAATCGTTTGTTTTATATAATTCTTTATTGGTTTGAAGAATTAAAATTGTTCTAATGTAAGTTAACACAGAGTATACCACTCTCTCGAATATATTTGCTAGTTCTGCACTGTTTATTTCAACAGAAATGTTTTAATAAATCACGATACACTTTGAAACACGACTGTTCGCTCTCGAAGATAGACGCTAACTGCCTGGAAGCTTTTTCAAAAGGACGCGGTCAAATGCGGCGCATTGATACCTTTGTTTGAATCCATCTCTTGCATGCAGTTGGGTTTGCTTTGATAAGGAGGATGATTAAAATAGTTCGTTCTTCTCTTCATATTTCCATTTAGTTAATTTGTTTTCTCAAAGAATAAATGTTATCGATAATTATCGCTGTACGATACTTAATCGTTGGTTATTTGAATTCGGGATCATTAAAGGTTTATTTTAAAATCCGCGATACATACATTTTAACTCTTTTCATGACGATGGGCCATTGCAATACATGAAACGCTTAATATTACGGTCAATAATTCTAAATTGTTTCCTAACACTTACGCCACAAGTTTACCAGCTCGAAATATTAAGGAATATCGAAAAAAAATTTTAATATATTTTTTTTTTCGACTTTGGGAAATTGATGAACTGGTAAACTTTTTTTGTGTTAATCTACATACTTTAATGTACCGGTACTTATAAAAAACAATCAGTTGTATTGTATATTACTGGAACTTTTGGTCAAAAATTACCCCTACCGACTGGCCTACTAAGGAAAGTTAAAAAAATCTTAAACCACAAAATTAGCCATATCACTATAAACGGATTTTAAAATTATAAATAATAAAAAAATAATAAAGTTTATTTATCCTTCTTCTAAATTAAATTTATATTTAAAAATGATCAATCATAAGTCCATAAATCATTCATAAGTACAGTACATAAGTGCCTATATAAAAAGAAAAAAGAAAAAGAAATAAAACAAACTAAACTGAATGTACAAATAAAAAGTAGGGGTGACCATTCACTACACAGTTTATCTGCAGTGCGCGGACTGCAGGCCAATTAACTCAAGTTGAATCTCGCCACAAACACACAGTTCGCGGACAGGCTGAGATCTTCAGTTTAACTGTGTGTGTGGGGGCAAATAACTTTAGTTCTGATTTGCAGTTGAAATCTTTACGCTGGTTGAAAGTTTTGTGTTTTATTTCATACGAAATAGTGAAATCTGTCACTTTTTTATGGAATTTATAGACATTTACCAGCAACATCCTACTTTGTAAATACATTTCTACAATTCAGTTGAATTTCTAAAATTCAAGTTTGATGACAGTACAATTCTGTTCAACCAAAAATTCACTATATCAAGGCCTTAACAAATGAGCGTGGCAATGATTACGCTTTATTTGATTTTATGGATTTAGGAAAAAAATAATTTAAAATTAATTTTGAAAACATTACTTCTTTTAGCAAAATAAACAATTTATTAAAATTTTAAAAATATAATACAATTATTTTCTTATTTAAAAAAAATCGATTTAGAAACTTTAAAAATAAAATATTAATGTTTAAGTAGCCAATCTTTTATCCAGTAGTGTTCTTTCTTCTCTTTGCCAATTTGCAAACTTTTTCTTATTTGGATACATAACTACACATTTTTTATTTCACTTTAAACTGTGAACTGAACTGACTACAGAACTGTTATTGTATGGTGAGTGTACAGTTGGCCTGCGCTATCAATCTGCAGATGAAGCCTGTCATTAGAACTGAATAGTGTGTGGCCTGTGTCAGTTAAAAATGTTATGTTTTCGGTGTTTCTCATCAAGCAATTGGTTCAATTATTAAAAAAACAGATCACAGTTCACCTGTTTGAAATGTCAAGCAATTTAAAAGAAATCTGCCAATACGGGGTGCTTAGGTTGCCATGACAACTGCCTCTTCATGATTGGAACAGCGAGTGGCGAGCTCCCACTCACCAGTACGGCCGCGTTGTTCTCAACCTACGTCTTAAAGCAGTTTAAATCAAAGTACTGTACATATAGTCATGTGGCTCGCTGACTCATCATTGGCGATGAGAGTTAGTAGGCCTTTACATTTGGGCGCTTTCCTGTGGGAAAGAGCCACAAGCGGGAAGGAGTCTATGTGTAAAGGTTGCGGATGGAGTGGGGGAATGCGTACGCGCGTAATCCTGGGCCTAGAGTTTTCTAGAAGTCTAAAGTCGATACGAGCATTCCAACACTCAAATCTTCGTAAGATTGCGCGTGGGAGAGAGTATAAGTGTAAAGGTAACTTTGTCGTCTACTAAGTAAAAGAATATTACAGACATTTTTCCACCTGAAAAACATCAAGAACATTAAATTTGTAGTGTTTCATGAATTACTGGACAGTGCTTATGTTTAGCATCATTCTTGTTCTGTATTTTCGATTAAAACTTTGTTTTATTACGTTTTAATATAAATAAATGTGTTCCTCTGATAATCCGAACTTACTCTCAGTCTGTTGGTGACTGATTATCAGAGTTCTACTGAATTTTAGAACTGAGCACGTGTCAATGTTTTATATGTAACCATGTATTATATGTTTTTGTAACGACAAGGTAAAACATGCAATGCACTTGAAAATGTTTGAATAGCGAAATTAGATAGTAAGTCATATAATTAACTAACAAATTACCTTTGCACAAGGGAACGCAGACGTCACCAGAGTAAGAAATGTTTTATTTTCACACTTCAAAATATCCCAACAGTTTTTGAGAGAGCTGACTGACGAGTCCCTGGAACTGAGTGCCGACTGCGACCTCGCTTGAAGTGCCAAGAACATAAGATGGATCCATATACGGGGGTTCCTTGTGCGCATGGTGAAGAAAGTTCGGCTGTATAAGCAATGCTCACCTCTACCTTGACAGGCAAAGTGCAGTTTGGCCAACTTCTTGGCTCTGCGCTCTGAAATCATGTACAATTTGAATAAGTTTAAACAAATTTAAACAAACTTTTTTAGGGGTGTGTGAGATTGACTTTTTGAATTCGAGACGAGAACGGGATGTTGTTTAGTATAAATTATCGAGATCGAGAGCTGAGGTATAGGAACAAACGAGAATGAGATTTTATTGAATACAATTTACCGAGATCGAGAAATAACGAGAATAGCGTTTTTGAAACGAGAAGGAACAACATTTTAATCTCAAGTTGAGAGTGAGTAGTATCATATATATTTTTACATCACTGAAAGGAATGCAATGTATATGGGGAAAAGTTAATTATTATTAAGTTAACCTTCTTATGATTTGCTATTGCTACTAAGTTTATTACAAATATAATGTATGTCATAGATATGTACTTTAACAGTTGACTATTGATTAATATACTTTACACTACATATGCAACATATTAATTTTTATACAATTATATTTATTTTTAGTTAAGTAATTAACTGCCATTATTTATTTTACTGAAAACCAAGGTTATATAAAACTCAATCTCTACTATGCTAAGCTATTTCTCGTCAGAGTCAAGTAATTTAAATAAGATATTGTGATACCCTAATCACTTCCCTGTTGAGTTGTTTGGAAAACTTCTGTTTATCTTCTTTTCATTCTAATGTAACATTTTAGTTTTATGAAAAGGCTAAAATAAAACTCGAGATTTTTAAAATGTATCGAGAAATTTATGGCAGAATCGAGAAAAGTTCAACCGAGAAATGAATTTTATTCTTGACAACGAGATCGATACGATATCGAGTTATTTCTTGTTACTATTCCAGAGTTTCGAGATCTTGCACACCCCTAAACTGTTTGGTTTTTTGACTATTTGACTATTTGCTATATGAAGAAATGCTTCAAAGAGATTAAATGTTAAAGGTCTTCAAAATTCCAAAGTTTGCTGTTTGGGCTATTTTTGGTAAGAAGCACACAGATTCTTGCTGCCTTCTTTTCAAAAACCTTGATATTTTAACTTTTCCATCAATTTATATTTTCGACGAATAATCATGATTTCCAAGTTTCACACAGAAGCAGACCATAGCCAGATACATAGATACAGCACAAGAAAAACACACAATAACGAAACATAGGCTTTCTTAAAATTCTGAGCCACCAGCAAATTCGGGAGCCATCTTCTACAAAATGTCTTCCACATAAAATTAAAACAATAACATAAAATGTAGTCTTTTAAAAAGGAAATGTTAAGGTACTTAAAGCAAGGCATTTTTCTTTCTTCAGAAGAATCCATGGCATCTATTGAATGATAAATTTTTTTCTATTTCATACATTTTATATAAATTATTATGAAAGACATTTTAAAATAGGACCAAAATGTGATATGGTAAAGCAGTATTTCAAACTGGTCAAATAGGCTTGGATCAGAAAAATGGTGGCATAATTTGAATAAGTAATAGGTGTTTGAATTATGACATAGTAAGACGAATAATCATTATAGGTAACTATATTATCGAGATTAAAAAAAAAATGAGAATAGACTTTTAGGGAAAAGAATGAACCAAGGCCGTAGACAGGGGGAGGGGCTAGGGGGTCAAAAAGTCCCCAAAATCCTGAAATTTAGTAGTAAATATGAATACTAGGTTTAAAAAGTGCAAGTTAAATTATAAAATAGACAACACAACAGAGGATCCAGCAAAATATTTTACATCATTGTTCATTGCATGCATACTGATATTTAGATTTACTTGATTAAACTACAATGTACAATACTCATGGATGCAGTAGGTTACAGCCTTACTCTCTTGCAGGGGTGCAGAAAATGTTTTAGCACACAAAAATTCCCCAGAACACACTTCTTTTCACTAAAAATTTCCCCAAAATTTATCGCTATTCACTACAAATGCGCCAGACATTAACACAGTTTGTTTATCTATTTCAACATATTGATTGACCTTAAGTTTTAATAATTTGTATTATATTCACTATAAATTCCAATATAAACCTTAAAAAAAATAGCATTATTTTTACTTAATTAACTACTGTGTTATTATATATCTACAGTGAAATATCTTCAGATGGTCCCAAAAGGTTTAAAACAAAAAATACAACTTTGTTATTGCTATTTTATTATGTTTAAAAGTAGGCCTAAGGCATGTATTACACTGTAAAATAATTTATAAAATATGTTTTATAACAGTTCTTTGAAAAAGATCTTTTTGATAGTATAATGGACCAACTTGTATAATATATTTCTTTTATAACATTTATTTTATAAAATTTAAGAGGTTGGCATTTTACCTTTTATAAAATGTTAGTATATATACATTTTTACCTTTTAGTACAAGTCCAAAATGTTTTATAAAAGAGAATCACTTTTCAAATCTTTTATAATAGGTGGATACCATTATACAACATATTTTATAAAATATGTTTATAACATATTTTATAAAATATTTTACAGTGTAACACGGGCTTAATACTTAAGTGGTTAAAACAAAGTAAAATATTATGTTTAATGAGTTCCAATTCAATTACCGAATTACCTACCACAGTCACTACTGAAAATCGTCCGGACAGATCACATGAATTGAAAGAAAATTAAACTTAACAATTACTTTTCATTTGTTACATTTAGTTAAAAAATAAGTGATCCCGACACGCTACGACTTTTTAACTGTCAAAATCAGTTCTCCCATACCCAAAAACACATACAACTTTCCTCTCATTGTATTTTTAAAATGTTGATCCAAAAACGAGACCCCGACGTGCTACGACTTTTTAACTGTCAAAATCGGTTTTCCCGTACCCATAAACATATAAAATATTACCCCACTCGGTATTTTCAAAATTTTGATCAAAAAACGTGATCCCGACGCGCTACGACTTTTTAACTGTCAAAATCGGTTTTCCCGTACCCTAAAACATATAAAACGATACCCCACACTGAATGTTGATCCAAAAACGTGATCCCGACGCGCTACGAATTTTAAATGTCAAAAATCGGTTTTCCCGTACCCCAAAACATACAAAACGATACCCCATACTGAATTTTCAAAATGTTGATCCAAAAACGTGATCCCGACGCACTACGACTTTTTAACTGTCAAAATCGGGTTTCCCGTACCCAAAAACATATAAAATGTAACCCCACACTGTATTTTTAAAATGTTGAAGCAAAAAGGAGACCCCGACGCGCTACGACTTTTTAACTGTCAACATCGGTTTTCCCGTACCAAAAAACATATAAAACGATACCCCACACTGAATTTTCAAAATGTTGATGCAAAACGTGATCCCGACGCGTTACGACTTTTTAAATGTCAAAAATCGGTTTTTTGTACCCAAAAACATTTAAAACGATAGCCCCACACTGAATTTTTATAATTTTGACCCAATATTTTCAAAATTTTGACCCAAAAATGTGACATTGACGCGTTCCGCCTCACGCTAGAAAGCTCAAAAGCTTTTCAACACTCCGCAATAAAATTATGAAGATTTTGGTACCAACAGAAGTTTTCTACGACGTCTGTGAGTGCTTATACCGTGTATACAGGAAAACTGACACACAAAAAATCATCGCATCATTTCAATACTTCGGCATTTTAATGCAAGCCGATGGCGACGTAATAAAAAATGAGTACGCACATCACATTGTACGCATTTTACTGATAAAGACTGATTTCGAATTTCGGTAAAAACATCGGTAATACCTATACATTAAGTATCGTATTATTTGGTTTAATATGATTTAATTCTAATCGCTTTGAATAGTATCATTTGTATGAAACTAATCAAAATTTACTTAACGGTATCATAATAATAATTTTTTAATACCCAACGAATGTATTTGAACGCCGTCAAGAATCAGGAAACTGCCATTCATCAACCGGCACAAAAATATCGTATCGGCGGCTCGGCAGTACGATATTTTTTGCGGTGAAGATTAATGTCGTATCGCGGCTCCACCGTACGATATTTTGTGCGGTGAAAATTAAATAGGAACCCTGTCCGACTTGCAACAGAGAGCAGACAACACACTTTGTGTGTGTGTGTTGGTGGTTTGTATATGCATCATACAAACCGATTAAGCTGATCTTTGTTCCCATTAATTTCGTATCTATTTTCTCCAAAATAATTATATTTTCCTTATTTTTGTTGGATTTTTCCCCGGCCAAAATTTTCCCAGCTCAGTCCCAATTTCCCCCGAACCTCGTTCGGGCGTTCGGACATATTCTGCAGGCCTGCTCTCTTGTAAGCTTGATCTGATCTATTAAATAAGAAAACTATGAAGGTTCAACAAAAATGCTTTACTCTAACAAAACACAAACATTCAACATCCTTACATCCTATAATATTTTACATGGTCGACTACATCTAAATAAGCATGGAAATTGGAGTTTAACACGTTCACTACTACGCAAATTTCGTATTTCCTATGTTAGGAGCTGACCTTTTATTTTTATATTTATAGCCTAAATGAGTAGAAATTACTTTATTTTTTATTTTTGAACCTTTCTATGTAATAATCGCTAATATTTTAAAGTGGACGCACATAGGCTTAAAATTGGCGTGCAATGCTCTGCGTATTGAAAATTCTCCCAATTCGAAGGTTGGCGCGCGAAGCACTATGTATTGAAGATACTTCCAATACAGGGGTTGGCGTCGGCCGCTTCTCATAGTGTTCAGTGTCAAGCTCACATGTGCGTTCTTAGCAGTGAACGTGTTAAAAGGGTTTAAATTCAAATCTCCAGTCCTGACCTGATCCCCCCAAAATTTTTCCTGGCTATGGCCTTGGAATGAACCACCAATATTTGAATCTTGAGTTGAGAGCGAAAAATAGCAAATACATTTTACATCATTGAAAGAATTATAATGTACATGGGGGTAAGATATTAATAAGTTAACCTTCTTATGATTTGCTATTGCTGCTAAGTTTATGAAAGATATTATAATTAATATAATGTAATTCACAAATAATATATTTTAACAGTTGACTATTGATTAATAAACCTTTACACTACAACATATTATTTTTTATATAATCATATTTATTTCTAGTTAAGTAATTAATTCACATTATTTATTTTCTAAAAACACAAGTTACATAAAACTCAATCTTTGTACCAAGATAATTTAAATAAACGGTACCAGATAACTGCCACATACTTTCTCCCAGTTGAAACTTTATACCTTCCCAAGAGTAGCATAGGAGGTGGTTATTTAGAATTGCAAAAGTAGGACATACCACGGAAAATATTAGATGTATGTAATACACATCCATATTAAGTTTCATATTAGTTACATTCAAAATATTAACTAATAAATATTATTATTATTATTAAAACTATTCGATCGATTTCGAACAAATTTGCACCAAACATGTCAATTAGGCCTGTATAGATGCACGAAAAAAGGGTTTGAAAAAACCCCTTTTTGGCCAAGAACCCATAAAAATCTGTTATTATTGTTACCTAAACGAGAATTTTTAGAAAGATGCGGTTTTTTGCATATGGTAGGGTACATTAAGGGCTATAAATAAGCCAAATTTTATCAAAATCGTAAAAGCCGTATTTGAAAAATTTGGATTTTTCTCGTTTTTTGGCCATTTTTGGGGGGTAAAACCCCTTAAAAATAAAAAATTTGGAAAAATGAAAAGAAAACGCCTGGAGATATTTCAGTACTAAACCTACATACCAAATTTCATCAAAATCGGACCGTTGGTATGGTCTCCCAGCTCTGTACACATCCTAACAGACACACGGACAGATATCACAGATATCACAAAAAAAAACACTTTTTTGGGTTCAGGGAGCACCAAAACAAATAATTCCACTAAACAATTTTTTGCGATTCAAGGAGCACCAAAACAGATAATTCCACTAAAAATTCAAATTCAAAAATTTGGACGAAAACAATACTTTCTCCATATACCACCTATAGGGTGGAGAAAGTAAAAAAATATTCCAATACCACAATCACATCCCTGTTTTATAAAAAAAAAATAAAAATAAAACTCAAGATTTTAAAAACGTTAATTTATGGTTAAATCTAGACAAGTACAACTGAGAAATGTATTTTATTCTTGACTAAAAGGTCGAAACAATATCGAGTTATTTCTCGTTAATGCACGAGAGTTTCGAGATCTTGCACACCCCCAGTGATAACAACTAAAGGCAACACAGAAAGTATAAATCTCTTTCTAGATATACTCTAAAGTTTAATATTTCTTACCCTCAATGGTGCATTTAGCAGGTGGGGGAATACGGACAGACACCTTCTCCATGTAGGCTTTGATCTTGTCTAAATGTTTTTCACAGAAGTGTTGAACAGTGTCGCGCATCGGGTATGGCTCAAACACGCTTATCCTCTGTGAACACACAATTCATTAATATATGTTTTTCAAACTTTTTATTTACAATAAGACCCAGTAAATTTATAGGAGTTTCAAGAAATGTTCAAAAAATTCTATAACTATATCCAACAATTTAACATAGTTTAAAACTATTATTTTCTAAATATGGTATTTCTAAAAAATGTTACAACCATTAATAACTGTATAAACTGTGAATTTCCAGTAGTTACAAAATTACAGAAGAGTCACTGTCAGTGGTTTTACTAGACTTTGCTTAGTTGTGGAATCTGACAAATACATTTTCTTATTGATTGCTTCACATAAAGATAGATGAACAACCGTGAATTTGCTTGCAATAAAATCCAATTGGCGGTAATTTATTAAAATTTTTGTTCTTAACTTAACCTGTTTTTGTTGTAGCCAGGAAAAATTTGGGGAGGGGGGTAAGGTCGGGACCGGGGTTTTGAATCTAAACCCTTTTAACACGTTCACTGCTAAGGACGCACGTGGTAGCTTGACACTGAACACTATGACAAGCGGCCGACGCACAGTGCATTGCAAGCCAACCCAATATTGGGAGTATTTTCAGTACACAATGCATTGCGTGCTTCGCACGCAACCCGTATTGGAAGATTTTTCAATACAGAATGCATGTGTGCTTCGCATGCCAACACCCGTATTAGGAGAATTTTCAATACGCAGAGCGTTGCATGCTTCGCACGCCAACCCCCGCATTGGGAGTATTTACAATACGCAGAGCATTGCGTGTTTTGTTAGAGTAAAATAATTTTGCTAACCTCCAGGGGCATACACTGAACTAAATTTGGAAGGGTTTCTGGAACCAAGGCCGTATCCAAGGGGGGGGTCAACCTCCCCTGAAATCCCGAAATTTAGTAGTAAAAATTTAATTAGATTTAAATTGTGCAAATTAAATTATAAAGAGTATC
Organism: Philaenus spumarius; assembly: GCA_018207615.1. NCBI lineage: Eukaryota > Metazoa > Arthropoda > Insecta > Hemiptera > Aphrophoridae > Philaenus > Philaenus spumarius. The sequence goes on along the minus strand of JAGFPH010010496.1, from coordinate 19,146 downwards.
CAGAAACATATTTTACATCATTGTGCATTGCACGCATACTGATATTTAGATTTGCTAGATTACACTGCAACGTATAATACACATGGATGCAACAGGTTACAGCCTTACTCTCGTGTGAGCTTGATCTGATCTATTAAATAAGAAAACTATGAAGGTTCAACAAAAATACTTCACTCTAACAAAACACGCAATGCATTGTGTATTGAAAATATTCCCAATAAGGGGGTTGGCATGCAAAGCACGCAATGCTCTGTATATTGAAAATTCTCCCAATACGGGGGTTGGTGTGCGAAGAATGCAATGCATTGTGTATTGAAAATACTGCCATTAAGGGGGTTGGTGTGAGAAGCACGCAATGCATTGTGTATGGAAAGTACTCACAATACGGGAGTTGGAGTGCAATGCACTGTGCATCGGAAGTTTCTCATAGTGTTCAGTGTCAAGCTCACATGTGCGTCCGTGTACTCACATTAGCAGGCAATGTGTTGTAAAGGTTTAAATTCAAATCCCCGGTCCTGATCTGACCCCCTTCCCTCTCCGAAAAGTTTTCCTGGCTACAGCCTTGTATAGTCCCAACAAAAAAAAAGGACAAACAAGTACTTTCCTTGGTGTAGAATTATATATCTGATTTTTCATAACTGAATATGCTTAAAGACCATCAAAGTTCCCTCACATTTCGTAGTCATTTGTATTATTCTAAAATGTCCCTGGTGATTCCAGACCGTTGTACAAAAGTACATGCTGCTTAATGCTGCTTGTCGTAACGTGTATTAAATAGGATATTAATTTCCGGTATTTTCATATCCAAATTACTGGACAAAATATCTATTAATTCATTTTAACAGACCTTCACAGCTCAAAGCTATGTTGATTGAATCGTCGATAAATAGTTAACAAAATTTCAGACCAAAATAATCAAAAATTCTTTTAAAAAAAATCGTAACATACTGTTATAGGCTATACAGTAACCTAATCTAACTTTATGCATTTAGGCTGAAGAATTTAACTATTCAATATCTTCATTATTATTTTAAAATATGTTTTAGATAAATTTACCAGATAATTAATAGACAAGTTCTGTGGTTTAATCTGAATACGTCAAATATAAAAATGAAGATTACCTGTGTTGCTGCTACGATGGCAGCGTTGTTATGGTTCTGATGGTTGATGAGAGTAACACTAGTATTCGCTCGCCTTGGCGACACAACGACCTGGCTCATAACTGATGCTGGTAGTGTTTGTGTCACTGATACATTCCCTGTTGTAACTAGAACAGTATCAAATACATTATCTAAAGTCAGGAAGCTATGCAGTTTCTGTAAGTCCTTATGGTCTTCAAAATAAAATAATAGTGAATAATAATACCGAATCATATGCGCAGGTAATTTGAAAATTAATCATCAACAATAGTTTTAAAATTAATAAACCACCACATGTCACCAATTCTTAACCCTTAAACTGTCCGTGTTAATGTTTTGCAACGCCAAGCCATTTCGGTGTGTGTGCAAGCATATTTTCAAAAATTCGAGAAATATAATAATTATAAACCAATCCAAAAGTGTTCCGTAGCTTTTTTGTAGAAAAAGTTCAAAGAATTCATATATGGCAGTAAAAAAATGATTGATGTTAGTTCAAGAAGAAAAAATGTTCAGTAACGGGAAAAAAAGTTCAACTTTAGGCCTACATAAAAAGTAGTAAATATTTTTTGTAATTTTTTTCATAAATGTAAAAAAGTTTTGTAATTTAGTTCTAAATAGAACTGTATAAAAATATTAATCAATTTCAAATTTCTTATTTTAAAAACACCAGTTTTTAGTTCCTACTACAAGACTGCTAACAAATTTAGGCCTAGTTTGAATAGTAATTTAGGAATATATCCTTTACCCAAAAATAAAATATTATTATAAGAAAGTGTAGAGAATAAATCAAAGAATTGAATTGAATACTTGTAAATTATTATTTCATAAAAGTATTTCACTTAGCTTTACTTGAATTACAAAATGAGATGAAAGAAATGAAACCTCGCGCGGATAAAGGGAATACAAAAAATGACCGTTGAAGAGCGTGGGAAACAGCCTTGCTTTGCGATCTCAAGCAGTGGTTTGAATTCTACGCAAGTCTGTACTTTCCACTGCTGTTTGAATAACATCTAACCAGTCAAATCTAGTTTACTTTACACCAACCGAAAGAATCGAAGTTTTCCCTACAAAATGGTATAAAGATATAAATACTCAAAGAATTGTAGGCGTTATCTCGAATGCAAAATGTTCTGTTTCATTGGTTTAAAACTGTCCAATTGCAAGGATTTACAGAAACCTTTGTATTTTCTAAAGTATAAGAGTGATGTATGATTGGAAGGCAGTTTTAGAAAGATAAAATCTTGACGAATCCAATGGTATCTTTATATTATTGGTCGAAATATTTCTGTAGAGCGCCATTAAGCTGTAGAGACATGGGAAAGTTGAGTAGAAATTGCTTTGTAATTCACGTGTGGCAACAGGTTTACAGAAAACGACCATTTTAAAATGATGATTACATATGTAAATAATGTTTTAGAAAAAATGTGTTAGTACAAAAATTAAAGTTTAAATCATTTCCTTTCCAACGGTTTTTGATTTATTGTGATTGGATCATTTTTAGTGGGTGAAATATTCAATACAAGTAGAGTTGTCAAAGGACCTATTTCAAGTGCAACGCCCCACGAGTGCTCAAATTGAGTAGTCTGACAGTACAAGGGTTAAAAAAATTCTCAGTAGCAGTGGGTAAACCGGGGCAGGAGGCTGAGGTGGAAACAAATTCAGCGCCTTCGTCACTAACCAATTTCCCAAACAGTTGGTTAAAACCCTAAAACATATAAACTTAATTTTGGAAATTCGATCAACTCACGTCAGCTGTTCAACCCAGTTTAACAGGCTGTGGATAACACAGAACTACAACAAAGTTAGATTAGGTACCTTTTGTAAAAGTAATTTAATAAATCTAACCTGAGTTTGTATGTGTTAGAGACAATGGTTGAGGGCTGCTTGCACTGACAGCTGACTCCGAGTTGTGTCCACTGCAATAAAAACACCACAATCACGTTACAAAATGTTTAATAAGCAATTCAAAAATTCTGTAATACACTTATTAGGCTGATCATTGTTTCACCGTGAACTCAAGCACTATCTTTAAATTACAAACATAAAATGGGAGACTTTAAACCTCCGTCGGTCGCAATACTAACTACAATACCATCAGGTGCAACTAATGTGGCAGATAAGTTGCTCACATTTTAATAAACACTAGTAGTAAAAGTCAGGGCCAGCCTTAGGCAGGTGCGGCCGCACCAGGTCCCACGCTTAGGCCCCGGGGACTCGCACAAAAAAAATCTTGGCAGACGAATTATAAAATATTAATAGAGTTTTTATAAACACAACTGCTACTTTATCAGCAATCAGTCTAGTGTGATAGTGTAGTGTTGTTAGTTAGTTATCAATAATGAAGGCACAAAAGAATATTAAACTGGAAAATTCCCCAATGGTAAGTTTGTTTTCAATTTAATAATAGCGTATTTTTTTCTAATTTTATTTAACAGTTAAGTATTATTAATATAATATCATATATAGTTACAATGATTGAATGAAACCCCGAACCACAAATAGAAGGAACAAATAAACGGTACCAGGAAGTGGCACATACTTTCTCACAAACATATTTAAATTATTAAACTGTGACTTCATGATTAATTGTAGGTCGGGTAGGAGAGGTGATTTATTAAAGTAGGAGATTAACTAATAAATATTATTATTATTATCTAGAGAGAAAACTATTCGATCGATTTCGAACAAAATTGCACCAAACACGTCAATTAGGCCATTATAGATGCACGAAAAAAGGTTTTAAATTATTATTATTATTATTAACTAAACGAAAATTTTTAGAAAGATGCGGTTTTTTGCATATGATAGGGTACAATCACGGCTACAAATGAACCAAATTTGATCAAAATCGTTAGAGCAGTTTTTTTATACAAAAATAATAACTGATTTTTTTTCAAAATTTTTCAAAACCGTTTTTCGTGCATCTATACAGGCCCACTTGACATGTCTGGTGCAATTTGTTTGAAATCGATCAAATAGTTTTCACTCTAGCTTTGTATACATATAGACAGACATTTTGTAAAAACCACTTTTTTGGACTCACGGGGTCCCAAAACGGATATTTCCACAAAAATCTCAATTTCGATTTTTTTTGCGATCACTATACCTTCTCTATACTATAGTATAGTGAGAAAGTAAAAACAATAACAAAACAATTTAATGAAAAGTTATGTTTAATGTACTACCCTAGTGCACATTTCAATTACATAGTCATCATCCTCAGAGGATACAGAGGTAGTACATTAATCATTGCTTTTCATTAAATTGTTTTGTTATTGTTTTTTGTTCCTTCTATTTGTGTTTCGGGGTTTCATTCAATCATTGTGATAATATAGTCTTAATTATAGTGGGTAGGAGGGGGGTGAAAGATGTGTGTCAAATTGAGGGACCCTAAAAGTTTCTGAAAGGGACTGAAGTGATAGAAACTTTCAGCCTTTACAAATATTTTACAAGCACAGAAGTTAGGAATTAAACATTGTTATAAATAATGAAAAAAAAATGGACAATAATGAAAAAACGTTTACAGCGCTTTTACATTTGCTTAGATTAGGTATAAATATAAAACAGAACTAATGTCCAATGTATAAATATCAAAGTTCTTTTTATAACCATTTACAGAAACTAAACCATAAAAGAAGAAACAAAATTATTATTATTATAGGCGCATGAAATAAAGAATATTACAAAACAGACATAAATCGTGAATCTTCAAAAGCAACTGTAATACTGCCAGTACTACTGAACCAGTTGTCATATGTTACACTTCAGCAAACTTTGCAACAACATCTTTCGGCTTTAAATAACACCCCTGCGTACGGGGGGGGGGGGGGGGGGGGGGGGGGGGCGGCAGGTCAAGCGGCTCCGCTACCCGGGCACAAAATAATATATAAAGGAATTAACAAAATAAAATGTAGTAAACACATTATCACCAAAATAAATTTTACAATGAACAATATTTCATCAAGATATCTTAATAAAATTGTTCCATAAATAATATGACCACGGATCATAAGTCTGAAACCGTAATCATTATGGTTGCGCAATCTGTTTACTAGCAGTTAACAATAATGCCTGCTAAACTTTAGTAATTATTAATAAACAACCTATTTGCTCCCCCATCAAACAAATGTATTCCATTGATTGCATTCGGCCGCACTGGTTAGATCCACCAGTAGGTCACCAATAACTATGCGGCCGAATGCACTAGTAGATTGTAGCGGTAACTGAATTGTCAAATTCGTAAGTTATGGTTTTTGTCGCCATGATTTCTATCATCGTGGTAGATGATGTATCACTGATTTATTGCGGTGGGAAAAAAAGGCGTCCGATATGGGAAGTTCGGTTAGTGGCATTCGGCCGCAATAATACCTACCAGAAGCTACCGGTGAGTAAGGCCGAATGCACCCTTTGTAAATGTATAACCACCAGGTGTTAGGTGGTTATATATAAGTCTATTAAACCTTGGTTAGTATACCTTGAAAAATAACCAAATCGTCAAAAAACGTAAAACAAAAAACGGGTAATTGTTTTGGTTCATCCGAAAGTAGTTAGTAGAAATAGCAAATAATTCTTGTGATTCTGAAATCATTTTAAATCATGTTAGATCTAATAAACATAGTTTTATCCGTGAATCATTCGTTTTAAACGTTCTACAAAATAAATTGAAGTAAAATACGCTTGTCTACTGGGTGAAAGTTGGGAGCAACTGCGTTGCAATATGTGTTCCCAATGCGACGCATTGTGCCTTGCAGCTCGCATCATGTCATCTCGCACGCGTCCCAATACGAGCCTAGTCTTAATGATGTGTGCTTAGTATGTACCAACGTACTAGTGTCATCAACGTGATAGATACAGACAAAGTATAATCACCCCCTCGTGCTATCGACCTTACACATTAACCGACAAATATTTTCACATGAAGAAAAAGAAGAGGTTTTAAATAAATGTAATTATAACATCTTACAAGATTTAAAAAAAAAACCTTGATGTTTGGTGTTTAAAGTTCCAGTATTTCTTTCCCTTTTAAAGATGATAAATTAGTTTAAACTTAAAGCTTGCCTGTTCTTTTGAGTATGATACTTCAGAACATTGGCATATTTAATTACAATGCTACCAACAGATAGTTTGGTTATGTAAAGAATGTCCTTTACTTAAATGAATTTACTTTAATTTACTAAAGTACAAGATTTACAGCAAACTTTAAATGGGGGACTTCACCTACTTTTTTAGCAGCCATTAAAAATATGAATTTAAAATTTTGAAAATATGCTGCTATTTTCCAATATGGCGGCTAACTTTAGAATTTCTTATGGAAGCCCCTATTGTTTATGACGGATTTGGATTCCACGTGCAATTTTAAGACATTTTTATTCTTGGTGTTTTTTTTATAAACTTAACCGTTTAGCCGATAGGAGCGCTGAAAGTTTCAGAAACTCTTATTTCAGCAATTTATTCGAGGCTTATTTTCAATTTGCAAACAATAAAATTTAGCTAAAAGTGCAATATTTTGTACAATGGAATGTTAAAAAGCTGTTGCAATTTCATAAATACTTTATTTTATACAAAAAACATACTTAAATTACTGTTAAAAAATCGCTAACGCAACCTCTGTGTATTGTGTAAGATATATTTATGTGCGCAAGCATGTATTTATGAAGATGGAGGACACTTTAGAAGTTTCTTACAGTACTATGTACGCTTAACGATGTAGGAGAAGAAATCTGTAAAAATAGTACAGTTGTCATGTAAGCTACTTAGGAACTTTTAACACAATATAAGTATGTGTTTTTGTATAAGATAAAGTATTTGTGAAATTGCAACAGCTTTTTAACATTCCATTGTAAAAAATATTGCACTTTGAGTAAAATTTATTGATTGCAAATTGAAAATAAGCCTCTTTAATATAATTGTTGAAATAAGAGTTTCTGAAACTTTCAGCGCTCCTAGCGGCTAAACGGTTAAGTTTATAAAAAAAAAAACACCAAGTATAAAAGTCTTAAAATTGCATGTAAAACCAAAATCCGTCATAAACAATAGGGGTTTCCATAAGAAATTCAAAAGTTGGCCACCATATTGGAAAATGGCGGCATATTTTCGAAATTTCAAATTCATATTTTTAATGACCACTAAAAAGTTTTGTCCCCCATTTAAAGTTTGCTGTAAATCTTGTATTTTTAGAGATCTCAATGGTGGCCCAGTTAAAATGAACACCCGGTTTAGTTTACTTGTTGCTGGAGGCGAGTCGGATTTTATCGTCACACGTTTCACCATGCATTTTGTGAAACGCTCTCTTCCATCTGTTTGAAAAAAGTTTTGGTCTTGCCGAGATTCGAACCAGCAGAGTCCATCACCATAGACTAGAACTTTAGCCGGTTAGGCCACGAATGCATTGCTAATTCAGTTTATTTGAGTTAGGTATATAAGTGTAAAAAATTATCCTACGTCAGGCTTAATCTATTAATGTTAACACAATGTATAGTTTAATTGGTACACCTCTGAAATGGACATTGTGCTTCCTCATTTCATATTTTTTTTAAGTGACAATTTTTCTAAAATAGCAACCAATTATATTTCGTTTTACAAAACTATAGTAGGTACCAACAGATGCACCTTAAAATCAAATTAAATTCCTACAATTACTGAAACAAAACGAAAATTTGAGCCAAATTATTAATGCCAATACGCTATTCAAAGTGCTAGGAAATGATACTTTTCATAAAAACACATTGTTCTGTTAAGTAAAAAAACTTTACATCTTCAGGTATAATAAAATTGTCCTAAGATGATATGAGTTAGGCAGGTGAACATTCTGAGAGCTTAAAACATTACCATCTGATACACTGTCTGAAATGTTAAAGATGTATTATAACAAAATGCAGGAGGTAAGGGTATTTACATTTATTTACTTTGTAAAGTAAATTAAACCATATATCAGTTAGTTAATACATTTTTTTAAGTAACACAATTTTTCTAAAATAGCAATCAATTATATTTCTTTTTACAAAACCATAGTGGGCGCTAACCGATGCACCTTAAAACAAATTAAATTCCTACAGTTACTTAAACAACTAAAGTCTCAGCTGACTTTAGTATCATAAGTTAAAATATTTATTTTTGTTTAGCCAAAGTATGTTTCATTTTTACAAATGTTTAATTGTAAGTTAAGTTAACGAAAGCTGAGAAGTTACACCAGCTTTTAACCCTTAAACTGGCAATGTTAAAGCTAAAATTGGCCAGCCCGTTTTTAGCGTTTTGCAAGCATATTTTTAAAAATTCGCCAAAAATAGTAAATGAACCCCAATCCAAAAGTGTTCAATAGCTTTTTTGTAGAAGAAACTTCAAAGAATTGAAATATGCCACTAAAAATTAGTTTATTTTGAAATTGTAAAAGTTATTAGCTCAAGAAACAAAAAATGTTCAGTAACGAAAGGAAAAAGTTCAACTTTAGGCCTACATAACAAGTAGTAAAATTTTTTTTCATAAGCGTAAAAAAGTTTCGTAATTTAGTTCTAAATAGAACTGTATAAAAACATTTATCAATTTCAAATTTTTTATTTTGAAAAAAACAGTTTTCATGTTCCAATTACACGACTGGTAACAAACCTAGGCCTAGATTATAACGTCATTTACTAATATATGCTTTGCCCAAAAATGAAATATTATTATAACAAAGTGTAGAGGATAAATCAAAGAAAAGAACGGTATACTTATCTTTCCTTAGTTCACAAAAGTGTTTGAGTTATTATTATTTGAATAACAAAATGACATCAATCTAATGAAAAGTCTGCCGTTTATAACAGCGATAGAATGGGACACTTGAATAGCGGCCACGCGCTAGACTTTCTCACTAGAACGTAATAATTATGTACATTTCAACTGTCGTCTATACAGACAAAAAACCGGTTATTTCTAGATTATTTCCCACCGTTACAAAATTCAGACTTTGCTGTACAAAATGGTGTAAAGAAATCTGTCAAAACATTTGATATGGTAGGCGTAAAATCACTTGACAAATGGGCTGTTTCATTGGTTGAGAAACTGTCCAATCGGAAGGGTTTACAGTAATTCTTGGAAAAAATACTATTTTTATAGTGACATCTGATTGGAAGGCACCAACAGAAAGATAAAATCTTGACGAATCCAATGGTATCGTTATAATAGCCAAAGAAATATTTGTGTAGATGGTCTTGAACGTTGAAGAAGTGGGAAATAACAGTACAATTGTATGCAGATTCGCCCGCGGAAATAGCTGTAACACAATAATATGCATATTTTAAAACGATGATTACGTATGTAAATATCGTTTTACAAAAAAGTTGTAAATACAAAAATTTAAGTTTAATTCATTTCCTTTCCAATGGTGCCAGTTTTATTACGATTGGATTATTGTAAGTGGGTTAAATTATCGATTATGCAAATATATGCAAATTCTCGCTAAGGTTCGAGCGGGTTGCATTTGCGCCCGAGAGACTGCAGTCAAGAGACACAGCCGACTTTAGTATCGGAAGTTAAAATATTTATTTTTGTTTAGCCAAAGTATGTTTCCTTTTTACAAATGTTTAATTGTAAGTTAAGTTAACGAAAGCCGAGAAGTTACACCAGCTTTTAAGAAAAGCTTAAAACTAACACAGATATTAATTAACCGGACTCACCTTGCACCTTTTGTAGTGACCGTGACACCGCAACTGGATATCCTACTTGGTGCCAAAGTGTAATGACGAGCTCCGTTGATTGTCGTCACGGTCGACTGTAACGTTGTCGCTTGATTCTGATTAATCTGTTGACTAGAACTCAGTCTTGTCATGCTCTTGTGCAACCCTCCGACAGAGCCCAGGCGGCTATTGTTTACTGTGGATGTAAGACAATATAGATCAAATAATGAAAGGTTTTATTTTGATTTGACTAACATGTAAACTACCGTAAGGGTGTGTTAATAGAACAGTAAATCCTTAATTATTAAATAAAAGTTGATATTTAATTTTTAATATATATAATGAAGGGAGTTTTATGAATTTATCTTAAACCATTCATGAGATTATAATTTGTTTTCAAAAAGATTTGTACAGATAGACAACTTCTAAACTAAGCAAGATAGGACTCATGTTATATTGTGTTATTTACTAGTTTTGACCTGCTGGATAACACGGTGAAGTTTGGTAGAATGGTTGTGAGACACTCTCACCCTGTATACAAAATAACTAACTTAGGTAAAATATAACAGAAAAATTAAATAATTATAAATATTATAATAGGTACAAGCAAGAATATGTGTCATAAATTGTTAAAATCTGAAGTTTGGTCATTTCAAAATTAGTATAAGTGATAATGATAGAACACTGGAGAATAAATAAATTACAGAAAGAATTCTTTCAAAATAATAATAAATAAAATGAAAACTTTTTTAAGTACTTAAACCAGATAGAAATGTAAATGTAATTAACATAATAATTGTGTGCTAGATTCACTTTTTGAATTCGAGACGAGAACGGGATGTTGTTTAATACAAATTATCGAGATCAAGAAAAAGACGAGAGCTGAGGTTTAGGAATAAGCGAGAAAGGAGAATAGCTTTTTAAAGTTAAGAGTGAGAAATAACAAATACCTTTTTACATCATTGAAAGGAATATAAGGTAATTGTTAAGTATTACTTTGTCAGAACAAAATTTTCTCATATTGAGATATGTTTCGTATTTATGTATTCTAACAATGTATTAACATGATTAAAGGCCCGGAAAAATAAATTCACCCTAAAAAAATAAAGAATAAAATTATAGCTTGAAGTTCTAACTTATAGTCTCTAATCCCAGTATGTTTCAAACAAATATTCCCGTATTAAGACATGCTATATTTTTATGTATTCTTAGATAAAATACAACCTGAACACAAAATCTCACAATAAATATGTTTACTAATCTCAAACGCGTTTCAACGACAATGTCGCCATCCTCAGTGGTGCACGGGCTACAGTTATAGTTTGGCTACAGTTATAGTTTGGTTACTGTAGCCCGTGCATCACTGAGGATGGCGACATTGTCGTTGAAACGCATTTGAGGTTAGTAAACGTATTTATTGTGAGATTTTGTGTTCAGGTTTTATTTTATCTAAGTTACTTTCTCACAAGTCAAGCTCATTAGTTTTTTATATTTATGTATTCTAACAATTAATTAGCATAATCAACGCACGGAAAAAGAAATACGAATGAGTAACTTACTTTAAAATTCGTCATCTGATGAAGAACTAGTGTCGCTTGCTGACGGTTCATCACACGCTATTGGAGGTATACTTTCGTCAATGTATAGCCGACCAATTACCTTATCTTATCTTATCTTGTTTACTGTTCCGGCTATTCAAACATGTTTATTTGTCTATTTCAGTCCATTAGCGATAAAGGTTAGTTTACTATTAGTTGGGTTAGTTTGGTTTGCTTGAAACATACTGGGACTAGATACAATAGGCCTACTATAAGTTAGAACTTTAGACTATTTTTTTTTTCCTTTTGTGCAGGGTGAATTTATTTTTCCAGACCTTTATAAATGTTAGTTCATTGTTAGAATACATACATATGAAATACATCTAAATATGGAAAGATTTGTGTTCTGACAAAGAAATACTAAACAATTACAGAATATAATGTATATGGGGATAAGTTAACCTTCTTTTGACTATCTATTGTAGCGTTATTCGAGAAAGTAAAATATTAACTTCTCTTTCCCTCACTAAGCCACCATACTTACTGAAGCGCTTGGCATTACAGCATTCAGCGCCCTTTTACTAGTTAAACAACCTTTGTAGACAGCTTGCGATCAGCTGACGCTAAGCGATAACAGACACGCCGCAGGCATATCGTTATACAAGCAATAGGCCTTCTGAACTTTGAACAGCGTTGATTGACTGACAGTGCTCTACACGCATGTAACTAATGTAGTTTGAAAAACAGTTTTTGAGCACGCAGCTCATTTAAAACATAGTATGTAAAGTGTGGATTATCGTTTAAGCAGTTGTGAATCATGGATCCAGGTAAAGATATCTAATTATTCTCTATTTTAACTTAGCTTAAGGTACCTTTTGTTGCCGTTGTAAGAATGCCATTTTGTTTGCTACAGCTAACTTTTGTGAATTTATTTTTTGAACCTATTAGCTTTTAAATTAGTTGTCTAAATTGATTATTTTATTGTAAATTTGTCTAAATCAAATGCCTTAAATTTCCATCATAATTGGACAGCAAACATAGTCAAAATAGTTTTACATAAAGTTGCATTCTATACAGCCTACCTTATATAACAAAGACAAAGGTTTAAAGTTATAAAGTTTTATAAAACTTTATATTTTATGGTGAATTTTAACAATTCAGTTTTAACAGTTTTGGTTAAAGAAAGACAAAGTTAATCAATGCAAGTGCACTAATAACAAATGCTTTGTTTCAGTTGATCATGGCATGATTTAAAACTAGTTTAACTATCTATAACTTGTCATGTTAACTTTATAAAAAACTTGTTAACAACATGAAGCAACTTGCAACTAATAAGTTCTAATGCTTGGTCTTCTTTCCTTGTATAGTTATCACTGGTTCCAGTTACCACCAGAACTACAATGAACTGTTGCATTAAATCAAAGAAATAATCACCTTTAAAAAAAATTAGGCTATGTCGCATCTCCAACAACCATAAGTGGCTTTCAGTGTTACCTACAGTTTTGTTACTAATTTTTCTGTGAACTTTTGTTAAAGTGAAACTCTATCATAAACTATAAGGAATTTTTTTAAACATGTAAAATCTTTAATTCAATGTTATAGTATTTATTGTAATTAGGTTATTTGGTTGTAATAAGGGTGGTGAGCTAGCTACATTTTGTATCTCAAGCTTCCAGGGCCTCATATCTAAATTAATTGTCAATATCTTTTTTTTACAAATATACAGTGACATCACGACTTAAATTAATTATATTTATTTATTTATCACTAAAATATAAAGTTGGTCAATGAAAGCTTAGTTTGTTAAATCAAACTAAAATATATTATCAGCTTTTATACTTGTATTTATATCCATAACTATGTTTTTCATTGTGAGATAAATTGTACTTCATGTGTTAGTACATTCTGATTGTATGCAGAAATTGTGCACCAACTTAAGTTTTGTTGTTGTTAATATATAAATAAAGGGAGGGTTTTCTTTTGTTATTTTTAATGCTAAGGGTGGGTTTTAATTTAACTTTTTTTAAATAATAAGGGGAGATTAATTTTTTTTTTTTAATCTGTTAAACAAACTCTGTACTTAATCTAAGGGCATATAATTTTTGTTACTAAGGGTGTATAACTTTTTATTAAGGGCGCATCACACTTTTTATTTAAATAACAGAAAAATAATTATTATTGAAGAAAGTATTCTTTTTGAAGTTCACCTAAAATAGAGAATCTGAATTTGTAAAATGGCTAACTGAGGTATCTCAAGATCTGGTTTAAACATAAAGGTAAGAGAGTATTTAAATTTTCATTTTAGTTAGGCTAGGCATGTGCAGTCTTAGGGACCCAGTACGCATTCTAAATTTTTCTTCAAAATAGACTGGTACACTATTGCTACTAAGTTTATGAAAGATATTAAAAAAATATAATGTATCTCATAGATATGTACTTTAACAGTTGACTATTAATACCCCTTTACACTAGATGTGCAATATATTAATTTTTATATAATTACATTTACTTTTAGTTAAGTAATTAACTGCCATTATTTATTTTACTAAAAACCCAAGGTTACATAAAACTCTATCTTTACTATGCCAAGTTTTTTCTCATCAGTGCCAAGTAATTTCAATAAGATATTGCGATATCCTAATCACTTCCCTATTGAGTTGTTTTGAAAACTTTTATTCGTCTTATTTTCATTCTAATGTAACATTTTAGGTTTTATAAAAAGTCTAAAAATATAACTCGAGATTTTAAAAAACGCATTGAGAAAAGTTTTTTATTTTTGACAACGAAATCAAGACGATATTGAGTTATTTCTTGTTACTGCTCGAGAGTTTTGAGATGTTAAACACCCCTAAACATAATCTGTTATACTATAAATAATATAAAAAATTTCAGTCAATTTTAATAGTGAATAATAAATGTTTTACAAATCATAAAGTTCAAATTAGAGTAGATACTAAAATAAGATTAAATAAGAATTTTTAGTATGTCCAAAGACCATAAATCTCACATTAAAGTGTAGAAACAACTTATATGGAGGGTATGCTTTTTTTAAAAAGAAAATAGGGAACAAATCAAAATTGAAAAAATTGAAAAACAAATAAAAAAAGCCATAACTTGGCCAAAACAGGTATTTTGACAAACGGAAAAAAGGACTATCCATTGCAAGACCACAGCAAACTAAAAGTGCGGAAATCAGGAAATCTATGAGAGGAAAATACAAATGTGAGTTACTACCACACAAGGCAACGTAGAAATGTCATTGGAGTTGTGTATATCTACAGATGGTACAAGGAATAGTTATGAAAAGGAAATAAATCAAGTGAAAATAGAGTTTTCTGAGGTACACACCAATACACTCACCAATATTTAGCCGTGTCATACTCCTGTGTGCTGTGGATGCATGTAGACGGCCAGTACTCCTACTGTCACCGCCTCCTAACCTTGGTCTGGGTGTAATTACTATCCTATTGGCTTCTTGTCTGTTTAAACCACTGCCTTCTAATCTGTAAACATAAACATGGAAATAGTGAAGCCAAAGTTTGAAATGAATTTTATTTATTGAAGTTGTTAACCCCAAAATATACTCTATGCTAGGTTTTGTTCAAGCAATACAGATGATGGGTGAAATCAGATGGTTTATTATATTGTTCCCACTGATTCAAATCAAAAGTTTTATAATTAACTTTTTATTTTATATTAACAAATACCGTAACATAATTGTGAATAATGAATTAGGTCCTTTACAGAATTCTTTATTAATGTAATAATGCTATGTTTTGTTAAATATTAATATTAGTTTAGCAATCTTATTTAAGTTATATTGTTATTTTAAAGATATTTGATTAACGGTAGGCGGTGGTTAACGACTTAGCATAGGTTTATGACACGCCCCCTGTAGGGTACGCCCCTTCTGGTTAGGTATTTATACGGTGCGTTGTCACACTGTTAGATCAGTTATAGTTTGGTTACTGTAGCCCGTGCATCACTGAGGATGGCGACATTGTCGTTGAAACGCGTTTGAGGTTAGTAAACGTATTTAATGTGAGACTTTGTGTTCAGGTTTTATTTTATCTAGCTTGCAAGTGTCTACTGGTTCCCTATGCTACGTATTAACACAGTACATGTGGCGCAAGCGCATAGATTGACTACGACGTATGCGAAGGAGAGAGCAAAAATTATTCCCCTCTCTTTCTTCTCAATAACCGGTTGAAGTCATAGAGAGAGGGAAGCATTTCACTTTTCCTCTTATTCACGCCAATTTGCCCTACCACGCCTAAAGAAGTTTCACTTCAGAGCTGCAGAAATCTGATATGATGCATGTCCAACCACATGTACAGCACTTGCTCGATTTTGTTTACTTTTTCAGTGCAGTACTACCTTGGAGGTGATGAATAAATAAAAGTTTTGTACAACTCAGTAGCCAAATTTGTTTCACGCTATTTTTACAAATAATATAAAGTCATATCCAAACATTTACCTTGATATGGACATCTGTGTCGCAGAATTCTGTTTACCCGTGGCTTGTACGCTGTTACTATTGGAAGAATTAAGTCCTTGTCCCCCCACTTTGACTATTGTCACTCCCGTAGAAGTCTGATTTACCTGGGAACTACAAAAACACATACAAGCTTTATAATGGTAATGCTTTCAAATAAACATCATGTTTTTATTTGCCTTAATCCTTCACGAACTAATTTCTTATATTTTATCCTTAGATGTAACAAACGATTACTGTTATTCTTATTACAAAGAATCACTGTTACATTGTGGTAATATGCTGCAACAACTCCACGGCATTTTGGTAATAGGTTGCTGTAACCTATTAACGCATGGCTGGAGAGTTATCATCTGGTTTGTACTGCCAAGGTCGCCAAGATGTTATTTGATAATGTTGCAGACGAAATCACTTAATAATTATTATAGTAAAGGGCTACAAAAAAGGTGTCTTGACTTTTTTTGTTAAAATGTACAGTTTTTGAGTAATTCACGATTGAAATTTTCAAACAGCCACCATTTTGAAACGTATGATTGGATTTAATCGTTTATTTTCCTTAAAATAAATCTTTATTAGGTTAAACTTCATGTCGAGTTTAAGCTCAATCGGTAAAACTGTTCTCTAGATATGAATTATTTTGTAAAAGAAACAAAATGGTGGACATCTAGAATCGAAGCATTTTTGGAAAAAATGTTATTCTTGATTTATTTTTATTTTGAACCATTTCCGAAGTTTGACACTTTACTTGCGGGACACCCTGTATTCTAACAAAATTCTGAGGTGGCCCGGCCTCTGGTGCCTTCTCCACCAGCTGCCACAATGTTCAAGTATTTTTAGCCGAATATCCTTTGTCACTTATTAACACAAAAGCACTCATTACAGTACATTAACACAATGCAATAATAAATACAAATGACACATTATTTAAAAAAGGAGAAACAGAGTCAATTCAAAATTCTCGACTTGTTGGGCCCAACATTCCGATGTGTACTGCCTGTTGGGCCCAACAAGTCGAGGATTTTGAATTGACTCTGTTCCTCTTTTTTTTAAATAATGTATCGTGTGTATTTATTATTGTATTGTGTTAATGTACTGGAATGAGTGTTTTTGTATTAATGAGTGTCAAAGGATATTTGGCTAAAAATTCTTGAAAATGGCTGAATAGCTGAAACGGTCGTCGCATTACAACAACAAATTGATAATTGTAGACGGTAAGTAAAAATATATATTTATTATATCAATATTCGAAATGGCGACAAACAAACATTTTGAGTAATTATTTCTCGCTATGCCCTACAAAGTGTTGGTGAGTACTTTCTATTTAAACCTGCTAATTTAATTGGAATCCATAGGCATCGAAGATTTAACTTTTTCGTAGTCACAGATGTGTTTTCAGCATCAATATTAAAGTAAACATAGATTATTCAATATGTAACTTCATCATCTGTTATATTTATTTTTTCTTGGTAGGTTGACAAGACAATGTAGGTTGACTTACTTTGCATGGTTCCTGTTCTTATACACTTCTGCCAACATTTTCTCCGTAAACAGAACCGGATAGGTTGAACACAATAGGGTGGCTTCTTTCAATAATGTTCCTTGACTACCTCGATCTGCCTTTGAAAGATGTTCCAACACAAAGTTCAGAGCATCTTCTGCACGTTCCTGTAACATCAGTCATTTATTTTACTATGTTTTATTAAAAAAGGATTGGCCGTATTGCTTTCGTTTGGTCACACAATTACTTCAGTGATTTATACAAAACTAGCCAAGTGAGTTTGATATGCTTTACACAAATTTTGTGTTATCAAACATTTTTTGTTTACATTTTATTCTCAAAATTTGGCAACTTTAAAAAATCGTATACCCTAGGCCTTAAGTTCTACTGGGAAATTGTGCACTGATAATCTTTCTGTATTTGGGTTCATCCTACTTTTATCTTCATTACACAAGCACTGCCACACTGTTTCCACTAAACAGGGTGTTTGAAAAGTCTGGAAACAGCTTAATATCCCAAATGTACGAGTCTTATAAGTTAGAAATAAATGCAGTTATACACAGCCATAAAAGAACCATTTTGTGGTAAATTTGAAATTTCGTTCCACCATTTTGCAATGAACTTAATTTTTTTTTATGGGAAAGTGGTCATGTGATACATCATTTCGATGTAGAATTTCAAGAGAAAACCAACTGTGAAATTTGCACATCCATATCTTTAATTGATTAAAAATAGTGGCCAAAAACAACGAAATCGCTTTTTGCCAAATTTGCCCCATTTCGCTGTACTATTTTAAAAAAATATTAATTATTCTTCTTTTTGGATTCAGAATTAAATAAGCTTTTTCAAACGATATGCCACGCAACGATATTTGGTAGTATTTAAAAATTTTGAGTTACAGCCATTTTGATTTTTTCAAAATTGATTTCGAGTGGTTCAACCAAATACAGTTGTGTGGCATATAGTTTGAAAGTTTATTTAATTCTGAATCCAAAAAGAATAACTAATATTTTTCAAAAATATTATAGCAAAATGGGGCAAAATCAGAAAACACGATTTCTTTGTTTTTGGCCGCCATTTTTAATCAGTTAAAGATATGGATATGCAAATTTCACCGAAGTTGGTTTTCTCTTGAAATTGTACATCGAAATGATGTATCACATGAACACCTTCCCATTTAAAAAAATGAAGTTCATTTCAAGATGGCGGACAAAATTTCAAACTCACCAAAAAGTGGTTCTTTTATGGTTGTGAATAACTGCTTTTATTTCTATCTCATATTAATCTACAGGACTTACAATGAGGCAAACAATCAGTATATACTATATTAAGCGTAGTTTGTCCGCGAGTGCCGCTATAACATTGCAACAGACCCCCAACAGCCTCATGGGAGATATATGGTATGGTAACCCTCCATCCCCATCTATGAAGAAGGTCTTGTTTTGGAACAGCAGGGGTTGGGTTCCTGAATTTTCTAGAATATCCCAGACAGAATGTACGAGAAAGTTGTATAATGTTCTTTTTCCCAAATGTACAGTGGTGTCAGTTTGGTTTCAAAACTTGTGTATAAATGTTTGATGTCAATTATATGTTTAGCGATCTATGCTGTATAGGTTACTTTGGGCAAATGTTCTTTGAAGCGCTCCATGGAAGTTCGGCTCTTTTATCCCATGTAGAAGCATCGACAGCTGTTACAACCTATTCCATACTCACCCGACTGTAGACATTTATCTGTATACATTTTTGGGATTTTACGCAATATTTGTTGTATGTTATTATGTAATACATGTGAGTTTCAGGGTTTTTAAACATCAAAATAGTAGTA
>JAGFPH010010495.1:26197-39773 GCA_018207615.1 Philaenus spumarius | reverse complement strand
CTTTTTTTTTTATTATTTCTGTAAGTTAAAAGATACGCGAGTTATTGGCTAACAACTAAAAGAGTTATTCGAAACCAACATCGTGAAATACAAAATGCAGTCGAAGGAATCTTATTTAGATCACGGTGTTTTGTAAACTCTGTTATGTAGGGCACATTGAACAATTTTTAAATTAGTAATTGTTTTTTTATACCTCTTTAATTTTATTTCGTATTTATTTTCTTGGTTTTCTTTGTGTTTAGTAAAACAAAATTTTCGAAGCGACTTAAAATTGTTGTTTACAGTTCTGTTTGGTTTCGGACCATAAATTCATTATGGACTTTATTTCCAAGACTTTTATAAGAAACTAGCTGACCCGTACGACGTTGCCCGTGGTGGTTGGTATTTTCAGTCTTCTTAACGTAATTGTATTCTTTTTAAGTGTTCAGTCAGTGAGTGGTATTTGGCTTTTATATATCTTAAATAATTAGCCCAATAATTGGTGTTTTAGTTCATTGTAGGCCTAACCTAAAATTATATTCAGCTTTTGATCCAAATCAGTTGTTGATCAAAATCAGCTGTTATAAGCTTTTCATACGAACAGCTGTTTTTGTGCCCCTGATAAAATTAAAAGAAATCTTTCTTCTTCTTCCTTAAGATTGACCTTCCACAAGATTAGCATTGAAACTTTGAGGGCCACTGAGGCGTAGCCCTAATGTCCTAAAACCTTCCCAGGGTTAACCTGTGTTACTATGCAAAATTTCAAAGCAATCGGATGGACGGTTTGGTAACGCATAAAGGACAAACATACAAACAGACAAACGTACAGACAAACGTACAAACAGACGGACATACATTGAATTTTATATCTTACTAGGGGAGACCCCTGCGTGCTCCGCACGCCAACCCCCAATGGAACCTTCTAAAAACCTATGTTATGTTTAATTATAATAAAGGTGTAGTATTAATAATAACCTCAAAACTAAGATGGTAAATAATGTTAAATATTTAAACCAAATTATTTCTTATATTTTATAACAGCAGTTAATAATGGTTAAAAGAACCAGCAAGGCTCAGGTCTGCACTTTAAAACTCTAACCTAAAAGGTGGAAGTACAAAAATAATTGCTTCAAATTTTGAAATCAGCTGTTAATAAAAATATTGAAGCAGCTATGTTATCTGTTATTTTAATCAATTGGTTGCTATGGTAATAAATGTAAATACATGTGTTGATTTATCATTCTAGTCATAACCTAAGATTTTTTCCGACTAAATTTACAAATATATTAAAATAAAAAAAGGTTTTTACCGAAATGAATTACAGCCTATGTTACTCAGGGATAGTGTAGCTTTTTATTAGTAAAACTATTTTTTCAATCGGTTCAGTAATGCCAGAGATTACCCCCTACATACAAACAAACAAACAAACAAACAAACTTTACCTCTTTATAATATTAGTATAGATATATAAAATTCTCGTGTCAAATGTCACAATGTTCGTACCCGTACTCCTCCGAAACGGCTTGACCGATTCTCATGAAATTTTGTGAGTATATTGAGTAGGTCTGAGAATCGGCTAACATCTATTTTTCATACCCCTTAGTGATAAGGGCTACGCCCCAGTGGCCCTCAAAGTTTCAATGTTAATCTTATGGAAGTTCAATCTTAAGGAAGAAGAAGAAAGATTTCTTTTGATTTTATCATGGGCACAAAAAACAGCTGTTCGTATGAAAAGCTTAAAACAGCTGATTTTGATCAACAACTGATTTGGATCAAAAACTGAATATAATTTTAGGTTAGGCCTACAATAGACATTTTTTTTTTTTTTACAATGAACTAAAACACTTGGGCTAATTATTAGTATCAGGTTGATTTTGTCTATCCGTGCAAAGCCGGGTCGGGCCAGAAGTGGTACATTCATTTCTTACAATATCACCAACTCCTAAGGGGGGGTGGGGGGGGGTTGGGGGGGAGAATAAATTATAATAACTTAAAAATGATGTTTGCCTTTTGTTATTTATATATTCCCTCATCGTTTACAGCGCTCCATGCCTATTTCACTCATATACCACATTCTTAAACACTTACAATAATTAAGCTATTTTTTGTCTACACTAGAAATTACTTGAAAATTATTTATATGGCAAAACAACTTTTGCCGGGTCAGCTAGTATATATAGACTAGAATAACACTTGTTTGGGGGTTTTCGCATAGTTTATTAGCGATTTTCCGTAGGAAAGATGAGATATTGCAGCGATCCTTACGGTGAGCACTAAGGTCGAGAGTATTAAATGGGCACCGATCATGGTCCCTTGAACACTTTTCGGGGTGTGATTAAAAATTGTGTTCGCAATCTGACGGCCGCATTTTAAGCCCGATTCGGTCCAAATTCGGTACACACGTTGGCTGTCCAAGTCGCTCGGACGAGTTCGTCAGCCAACAAACATCCAACAACCGGAAGCACGTTTTTTTACCGGAATTCATTTTCCATATTTCGTACTAGAATGCATTTTTTACAGTTTATCTACAAAAATAAATTTAGGATATTATTCTGCACATTTTGTTTTTTTTACACGACCTTTCAGCTCGCTTGGTTCTCCCAAAGTCGATCGAAACGTAAAATAGCATAAATGTACCCGGTTCAAATCCACGTGGGAGGGGGATCTTACTGATCCGAGGCCGAGTTTGTACGCTGCGAGCGAAGCGAATCAGTCCATACTCGGAGGCTGCAAGGTCGAGGTGTAAACTCGCAAAGGGAGACTTAGGTACAACAAATTCTACTAATATATTTCGTACACAGAGGCAGCTATTCAACGCCTTCGTGAGTAGACCGATTTCGAAAATTGTTGGTTGAAAACCCCGAAACATATAAATTTAATTTGGGAAATTCGCTCAACTCACGTTAGCGGTTCAGCTGCGTGCCCAAATTATTTGTAAGTTCGTAATAATTTATTACGAACTTCATTTACACGATTTTTCTCATAATTTGGTTCTGGGGCCGTTTTGAATATTATGGACGACTACAAAGACACAAAAGTTTTATCAAAAATAAAACTCGCGAAGAATTTAGCCGCACGAAGACCCAAGTAAATTTACGCAACGCCATTTTCTACGAACGGGAAAGATAAGATTTTAGTGAAACCGAAACAATTATTTAACTTTTGACAACTCTAACTAATCCTCAGATAGGTCTAAATATTTATCTACCCCGGTGTCCCATTCCTCTCTAAGGGTGGAAACGCGTCAACCCCTAGTCTGAGGGTGATAAACTTGAAATGATACAAGAGCAGCTGTCATTAATATTGTTAAGGGGGGCGATTACTTAGCTTTTAATTAGTAGACGGGGCGACCTGATAAATAGTCATTTGCTTCGGTTGTCACATGAAGATATGAAACACAAGATAACGGAATGTGGTACATACAATGCCTACGATATATACACATTTTTGACAGTATTGTATGACTTTCTAGGGGAAACCCCTGCGTGCTCCGCACGCCTACCCCGTTGGAACCTTCTATACACATAATCATGTTATGTTTTCTTTATAATAAAGGTGTAGGATTAGTAACAACCCCAAAGCTAAGAGGGTAAATAATGTTAAATGTTCAAATCAAATTATTCCGTATGTTTTATAACTATATTTTATAAAGGTTAAAAGAACCAGCAAGGCTCAGGTCTATATAATTTAATAAAAACCTAACCTAAAAGTTAGAAATACAAATAATTGCTTCAAAATTTCAAATCAGCTGTTAATGGAAATATCAGAGCAAACAGCTGTTTTATCTGTTATTTTAATCAATTGGTTGATGTGGTAATACGTGTTTATCTAGGCCTAACCTAAGATTTTTTTTCCGACTAAATTTACAAATATTGAAATAAAAATGTTTTTATCAAAATGAATTATAGCCTATGTTGCCCAGGGATAGTGTAGCTTTTTATTAGTAAAACTATTTTTTCAATCGGTTCAGTAGTTCCAGAGATTACCCCCTACATACAAACAAATTTTACCTCTTTATAATATTAGCACTAGTACGCCCCCGTGAAAAATCACAAGCAGATTAATTAGATACTCATCAGAAATACATTATTTAAAAAAAATCTATTTTTAAAAACAACAGACTTCATTTAGACCTACCTAACTATGATGAAAAGGATTTTAAACTCGGTAAATGGGTGCAATTATAAGTATTACCAACTGTAGGCCTATACAATCGTGGTCATAGAAATTGCATCACTTAAAAATAATGAAGGATCTCTTTAAACCAATGTTGTTCTTACGTTTTGATAATTTTTAAATGTTTTGCAAAGGAAAAGAGTGTGTTATGAGCCGTGAAATATGGTTAAAACCGAAATAAATAATATTCATAAAATGATAAATAAATTTTTTAGTGTTAACGAGGATTTAAGAAAAAAATTGTTTTTTACATACTCATATGAATTTATTTGGAAAAATTTTATAAAAACATTTAAAATACATTTATTGAAATATTAATATAAACTAGTATTTTGTCGAACCGCTGAGGCGATTCTGTTTGGCATTGAGTCGATCACATTTTTTATGATTTCGTCACTAATCCCCTCATTCCACACTTTTTCGATTGCCTGTTTCAGCTCATCTTTATTCTTAGGCTTTGCAATGCATTTATTTAAAAGATAACAATCATAGGTGATGCAATTTCTATGACCATTACTGTATGTTAAAATTTGTCACTCACATAATATATTATTAAATATCACAATAAAGATAAAAATATTATTTTTTTAATGGATTTTTATTTGATATTGGCATATCAAATCGTTTAAAAAGTTTTAAATATTACGAAATAATCAATGTAACATTTTGCAATCTATTTATATAAAAGGGAAATACCACTCACTCACTCATCACGATTTATCAAAAACTACCAAACGGATTGAAATGAAATTTGGTATGTAGCTTCCTCTAAGGCCATAGGTGCTCACTAAGAAAGGGTTTGAAAAAATTCGAAATTTTAGGAGGGGTTTGGAGGGATCAAAGTTACTAAAATCATAATTTCAGATCTTTTATTATTATGACAATAGTGCTTTTATTATTTAAGATCTATATATATATAAGCCAAATACCACTCACTGACTGAATACTTAAAAAGAATACAATTACGTTAAAAAGACTGAAAATACCAACCACCACGGGCAACGCCGTACGGGTCAGCTAGTGATTTTATAAAACTGTAAGCCTATTTATTAAAATTTTTATTTATAGATTACACATTACTACATATCAAAATAAAGATAAATATATAATCGCTTAATTGCTTACTATTTCGTATTGATGTATAAAATGATTTAGAAGTCATTAATGTTATAATGAAGAAATTAATAATCTAATCTAATCTGATATGTTTACATGTTATACGAAGATGTACGAATGTTTCCGAAGTTAAACGATTGGGTATCTCTTCTGTATTTGTATAAATGAATATATTGATGATGAAAGGTTGTACTTATATTCGTTTTATAACCTCAA
Organism: Philaenus spumarius; assembly: GCA_018207615.1. Lineage (NCBI taxonomy): Eukaryota > Metazoa > Arthropoda > Insecta > Hemiptera > Aphrophoridae > Philaenus > Philaenus spumarius. The sequence goes on along the minus strand of JAGFPH010010495.1, from coordinate 34,286 downwards.
AGCAAATCTTATAACGTATTATAGCCTACATTAGTTCTATAACTCATATTTAAAAAATCAACTTCAAAAGACATTATATATTATTGTTTGAAGTTGTAAACATAACACCAAAGTATAATCTGCACTAGGTTTTGTTAAGTATTACAGATGATGGGTGAAATCAGCCGTTATAGTATATTGTTACTCACGGACGTACACCTGATTGTTCGACCTTTAAATCCATTTTCAATCGTAGAAATATTTATTTCGGGAATGCCCATAGTATTATTAGCGAATTTCCATAGGAAAGATGACCTGCTGCAGTGATTCTTGTGGCGAGACCTAAGGTCGGGAGAGGTAAATGAGCACCGATCATGGTCCTTAGAACACGTTTTAGAGTGTCATTAAAATCGAGAGCGACTTCGAAAACCAACGAGTGCACCTTATGCGGACGCTAGAGCGCGAAAACGTACTATATACATACGTTAAACTACAGGGTGTCCTTTAAGTAGGCCTAAAGTGCCAAACTTCGGGGAATGGTTCTATGGGACGAAAAAAAGTTCACGTAAACACAGACCCGAAAACGCTTCGTTTTCTAGATATCCGCCATTTTGTTTTTTGTACAAAATAATGTTTATCTAGAGAACGGTTTGGCTGATTGAGATCAAACTTGGCATGAAGTTTGACCTAACAGTCATATATCTCAAGAAAAACAAGCGATTAAATCCAATCGTGTGTTTCAAAATGGCGGCTGTTTGAAAATGTCAAACCTAAATTATTGAAGAATAATAAACCGATCCTAAATTCGCTAAGATGGTTGCTATGGTAATGAATGTATACAAAAATGTGTTGCTACGATGTAACTTAAAATTTGCATGTTTGTACCTTAAGTAGTTTTGCCCCAAGTTGATTCTATGCCATCCAGTCACGACAAAACCGCTTATACAGGGTGATTGGTAGTCAGTGTGAAAAATTGCAAGGCGTTATTATGCGTGCAAATTGCAACAAAACCACGCAATTCAGACAGTTCTATCTCACACCCCCTTCCAGAAACATCCATTTTTAGATTTTTTCAAATTTCTTGACATTGCCCATGAAAATTTTATTTTCCTCAACTTTCACCAAACATGTATTACCACTTTTGATGACTTTTTTGGAAAGTAGGCCTACACAAAATTTTCTATCAGAATAAGTATAGTTTGCCACAGTCAAGCTCTTGTAAAGCCTTGTAAAATCAACTTTAAAAAAATATTTTGGAAAATGTTTTAAAAAATGGCAGTACAACTTACTTAAGAAATTTTTCTTACGCCTCATACTACAAACTGTCAAATATCACAAAAAACTTTCCCACATCTGAAGCTTTATAATGGTATACTAGAAGTGACCTTTCCTATTCGCCTAAGGGGCGGCAATGGGCGTTTAACATGATTATTGACCTGTTTGTGATGAAATAATTATAATAAATACCCTATCTTCGTTTTAACATTTCCTCTCCGATGAAACTATTTCATTCCTTTATCTTATCTCAGTTAACTACATTGTTCATATTCCTAATAAAATAACAAACATACCCATTTGTACAAACAAATTAGTTTAATTCGATTGCTCCTGAAAGCATACTTCAGTTGAGTGAAAGCTACCATGGAATACGCACCACAATAATATGCTGTATGCACTTCGTGTATGGTTTTGTGATGTTAATGCTCTTGCAGCCAGAAGGGAATATGAACGTCGCTTCCCGAATCGCCGGATTCCAGATTGTTGCAATTTGCATGCATAATAACGCCTTGCAATTTTTCACTCTGACTACCAATCACCCTGTATATCTTATCTTATTAAACGAGCAATTCCTGTATATTTGTTTACACATTTATTTCGGGGATATCGCTAACGGCTCTAACGATTTTGATCAAAATTTGCATACAGGGGTTTTTTGACGTCAGGAAACGTTTGCGCTAGGTCTTATGTCTGCAAAAATGCTCATAAACTCGGAAAATGCGCGTAAAATTTAAACTCTGAACTTATTTTATCACCTTTGAAAAGTATAGGCGGACAGATACATTATAGATACAATTTAGAAACAGATGTTAATCTGTTAATTTTAGCTCCAGACGATTATATAGACCTACTACTAGCTGACCCATACGGCGTTGCCCGTGGTGGTTGGTATTTTCAGTCTTTTTAACGTAATTGTATTATTTTTAAGTGTTCGGTCAGTGAGTGGTATTTGGCTTTTATATATATAGATCTTAAATAATAAAAGCACTATTGTCATAATAATAAAAGATCTATAATTATGATTTTAGTAACTTTGATCTCCCCCAAACCCCTCCTAAAATTTCGAATTTTTTCAAACCCTTTCTTAGTGAGCACCTATGGCCCTAGAGGAAGCTACAAACCAAATTTAATTTCAATCCGGTCGGTAGTTTTTCAGAAATTGTGATGAGTGAGTGAGTGAGTGGTATTAGCTTTTATATAAATATAGATTTAACAAACATAATTCATTAACAATGAATCAGGTGGTACAACTTTCAACTTATTTCTTTAACGACAAACGTAACTAAAACATTATTTTTGAGCTGTTATTAACCGTTCTGAAAACCTTTACACCATTTTCTACATTCTTTGCATTTCTATGAAGGTAATATAAATTATCTAACGATTATAATTATTATTTGTTATTTCTAAAATACATAAACAATGTCAAATATGGCCTATTCGTTGGATAGGTTACATAACCCACATGTACCTATAGAGGTTTTTGGACGTCAGGATTCGAATGCGCTAGGTTTTATATCTGCAAAAAAGATCTAATAAAATGTTAGAACTAATTACACTCGTGCTATTTTTAAATTTTAATAAACAGTTCATATGTACGTAAGATCGAAAAATATTTATATTTTATTCAGTATGCGATTCGTATTTACATACTTTTACCTAAAAAAAACAAACAATTAAAATAATTCGACCACGCAGCTGAACCGCTGACGTGAGTTGAGCAATTATACAAAATTAAGTTTATATGCTTATGTTTTAGGGTTTCAACCAACACTTTGGGAAATAGGTCCATTCACGACGGTGCTGAATAGCTGCAAAATGTTTCGCACGCCATTCCGCATATTCTGAGTATTTTCAATACACAAAGCATTGCGTGCTTTGCAAGCCATTCCGCATTTTGGAAGTATCTCAATACACAAAGCATTGCGTGCTTCGCACGCCAACCACCGTATTAGGAGTATCTTCAATACACAATACATTGCGAGCTTCACACGCCAACCCCACAGTAAAATCCACCACATGGCTTTGAACCGGGGGCACTTTTATGGTATTTCACGATTTGATCGATTTTGGGGAAACCTAGCGAGCTTTAAGGTCGCCTAAAAAAACAAAATGTGCAGAATAACATCCTACATTTATATTTGTAGAAACAACTGGACAAAAAATTCATTCTCGTACGAAAAATTTCATAAAATAGTTAATTCCTGTCAAAAACCGTACTTCCAATTGTTGGATTTGTTTAGCTAACGAACTCGTCTGAGCGACGTAGACAACCAACATGTGTACCAAATTTGAACCAAATCGGACTTAAAATGCTGCCGCTAGAGTGCGAACACATATATACATAGGTATATATGATTTTTAATGACACCCCAAAACGTGTTCTGGGGTCCATGATCGGTGCACATTTGCTACTCTACCGACCTTGGGTCTTACCATAAGGGCCACTGCAATAGCTCATTTTTCCTATGGAAATTCGCTAAAAAACCTAGCGATGGTCGGTCGCCCAGGTACCAGATTATAACTGCAGTGACTATACAAAATTATTAAACATGCGTTGCAAATAATCAATTATAAGTTAAGTGGTATGTGAGCTTACCTGTATAAGTAATAAAAACAGTTGTTTTCAGATCAGACCAAAACTTTTGTTTGCTGCTAACTCCATCCTGCAAAAAGAAACTATCATTAGGATATATAGTTACACAACTAAATGATCTTTTATCTAAGTACTGTATTACTGAAAACCAGAACTCACGGGCATACTTGTAAATTACACAAAAGGTACAAGTTATAAATTGCTGTTTTTAAGCGAGTATTACTTAAAAGTGTTGGATAAACAATTGTAGAATGAAAGTGCAATATTATGGCTGACATGTCTTTATTAAATGGGCCACCACTGGTATATTGTAAAATGTAAATCCGACAGCAAACTTTAAATGTAAAATCTGTCCTTGTTTTTGGAGAAATCCAAAAATATGTAGTTAAAACAATTTTGTAAATAGACAGCATTTTTCAATATGACGATCAACTTTCGAATTGCTTATGGAACACTCTGTATTTTATGATGATATTTTATTTTACAAGTTATTTTAAGACATTGTGGTTCTTGGTGTTTTTTTATACGACTAACCGTTTAAAAGTTAGAGGGGTATAGAGTTTTAAAAACACTATAACTAAACGGAAAATATTTTCGTATCTTAAAAAGTTATCGTTTGACTAAACAATGTTTTTTTAGTGTTGAGAGCGTTTTCTTTGATTCAAAACGTTTCCATACAAAAATATCTTCCGCTCAGTCAGGGTGATTTTAGAACTTTATACCCCTCTATTTTTTAAGCGGTTAGTCGTATGAAAAAAAAACACCAACAACAAAAAATCAAAAACTGTCAAAACAATCGAATGAAAGTAATAGTTAAGTTATGTGTTATGTAATTGGTTTGTTCAACCCGGCATCCTATACCAACACAGTAAACACAGCAATATTATATGTAGACCTACATTTGATCTCATTTTCTTTAACTTAGCTGTTATCCTTCAACCGATTGTTTTGACAGTCATACCATTCGATAAGGAATCAAAATGGCTACGAAAAAGATGTCTTCATATTTTTTGTTAAAATATACGATTTTTTAGTAATTTAGGTTTGAAATTTTTAAACAGCCGCCATTTTCAAATCCAATTATCCACGGTTTGACTGATTAAATTCAAACTTGGCATGCAGTTTAACCTAATAGTGTTTTATCTCAAGAAAAATAATCGATTCTATCCAATCGTGAGTTTCAAAATGGCGGCTGTTTGAAAATTTCAAAACTAAATTACTCAAAAACCGTACATTTTAACGAAAAATGTCAAGACACCTTTTTAGTAACCCTTTTGATTCCCTATCGGATGGTATAACTGTAAAACAATAGGATGATGATAACAGCATATGTACATACAATATTGTTTACTGTGTTGGTATAGGATGCCGGGTTGAACAAACCAATTATTACACATAACTAGTATCTTCATCCGATTGGTTTTACAGTTACACATACCGATAGGGAATCAAAAGGACTACAAGAAAGGTGTCTTGACATTTTTCGTTAAAATGTACGGTTTTTGAGTTATTTAGGTTTGAAATTTTCAAACAACCGCCATTTTGAAACGCATCATTGGATAGAATCGATTTTTTTTCTTGGGATAGAACACTATTAGGTTAAACTGCATGCCAAGTTTCAATTTAATCAGTCAACCCGTTCTATAGATATGAATTATTTTATATAAAAAAAAATGCCGAATACTGGAAAGCGAAGCATTTCCGAAACTTTGTTTATATGAACTTTTTCTTTATTTTCACTAGTAGAAAACGCCCTGAAAGTTTCTCCGTGAGAGACCTTGTATATAATTTTTAATGACATTCCAAAATGTGTTCTGGGGACCATGATCGGTACTCATTTGACCACTACCTACCTTAGGTCTCACCATAGAATTCACTGCAATAGCTCGTCTTTCCAAAAGAAATTCGCTAACAACGAATCAATTTTAAGATACAAATTTAATTTTTTTTTTAATTCTGTTTAATAACGAAGGCAGCTTAAGATTCTAATTTCACGGTTTTGTGTACCTTGACATTTACTATATCCAACCACCTGTTGGCGTTTTCGCACCGTCTAGACCACCAAAGAGGAAGGTAGGTTATGCTAATCGAGCTGGTTAAGTCCGATCCCAATCTATCGATAAGGCATTGTTTGCGACAGGAAGTTACTACCTGGGTTCATTTGAAATTACAATTCCAATTGTTAGGAAATAACTCACAGCGTGCACCTGCCCTGACGCACGAGCTTGAGAAATAACAGGTCAAAATGACACCAGATCATCGGTCTAGCTGACCGCTCGGCGACAAAACGGCCCCGAAGGAAACGGAAAAAAGAATTAAAACAATGTTAAAGAAAGCAGTCACAGGACTGCCGACCGAAGTGAAAACTGTAATGAATATAAATCGTTGGTCATATTGGTTTAACCTGAAATTTGATTATTTTAACACTACCAAGTAAACTATTTTAACACAACTTTCAAAATGAGGAAGCAAATGTCCATTTCAGAGGTATTACGAAGTAAACTATTTTAACACAATTTGCGAAATGAGGACGTACAATGTCCATTTCAGAGGTATTACCAGTACACTACTTTAACACGACTTACAAAATGAGGAAGCACGATGTACATTTCAAAGGTATTACCAAGTAGAAAAAAAGTTCATATAAACATAGGAAAGAAAACTCTTCGTTTCCAGATATCCGCCATTTTGTTTTTTGTACAAAATAATTCATATCTAGAGAACGGTTTGACTGATTGAGTTCAAACTTGGCATGAACCTTAACCTAACAATGATACATATCTCAAGAAAAATAATCGATACTATCGAATCATGCGTTTCAAACCTAAATAACTCAAAAACCGTACATTTTAACGAAAAATGTCAAGGAACCTTTCTTGTAGTCCTTTATGTGTAATAATTGGTTTGTTCAACCCGGCATCCTATACCAACACAGTAAACAATATTGTATGCACATATGCTGTTATTATCGTCCTATTGTTTTGACAGTTACACCATCCGATAGGGAATCAAAAGGGTTGCAAAAAAGGTGTCTTGACATTTTTCGTTAAAATGTACGGTTTTTGAGTAAATTTGCTTTGAAATTTTCAAACAGCCGCCATTTTGAAATATAATGATTGGATTTAATGGCTTATTTTTCTTGAGATAGATCATTGTTAATTTAAACTTCACGCCAAGTTTGAACTCAATCAGTCAAACCGTTCTCTAGATATGAATTATTTTGTACAAAAAACAAAATGGCGGATATCTGGAAAACAAAGCTTTTTCGGGCCTATTTCTATATAAACTTTTTTTCTTATTTCGACCCATAGAATCATTCCCCGAAGTTTGATCCCGTAATTACTGGACATCCTGTATGTCTATAATCTATACTTATAAAAGCCAAATACCATTGACTCATCACAGTTTCTCCAAAACCACGAGGCCTACAAACATGAAATTTGGCACTAATACTCTTTATAGGCTCTAGACGCGAACTAAGAAAGGGTTTCTGAAAATTCGAAATTTTAGGGGGGTTTTGGGGGGTCAAAGTTACTAAATCACAATTTATCAAAACCTACCGAACGGATTGGAATGAAATTTGGTATGTAGCTTCCTCTAGGGCCATAGGCGCTCGCTAAGAAAGGGTTTCAAAAAATTCGAAATTTTAGGGGGGGTTTTGGGTGATCAAAGTTATTAAATCACGATTTCTTCAAAACTACCGAACGGATTGAAATGAAATTTGGTATGTAGCTCGTCTAAGGCCCTAGGTGCTCACTAAGAAAGGGTATGAAAAATTTAGAAATTTTAGGAGGGGTTTGGGGGGATCAAAGTTACTAAAATCATAATTTCACATATTTTATTACTACGACAATAGTGCTTTTATTATTTAAGATCTATATATATAAAAGCCAAATACCACTCATTGACTGAACACTTAAAAAGAATACGTTAAAAAGACTGAAAATACCAACCACCACGGGCAACGCCGTACGGGTCAGCTAGTGTATTTACATTTATGTGTTGCTACGGCTGTTTCATAACCTCGAAGGAATAGGGGCTCGAAGCTCTCCAGTTCCCTTCTTCAGATAAACGGGAAGCCGCCTCGTAATACCGAAACTGACAAAACCCAACTTCTAACATTGACCGTATAAACACAATGATCGTAACCACCCTCCGATAGTACAACAGGACTATTATAATTTCCCTGTTTTTACATCGGTGAACCCAAACCAAGTCCCCGTCATTACCCAGCAC
>JAGFPH010010495.1:11399-25797 GCA_018207615.1 Philaenus spumarius | reverse complement strand
TGTTTTAGAATCTTCCAGAAAGTTAGAGAATGTTCTAGAATATTCCAAAATGTTCGACAATGTGGGAGAATATTATATAGTCTTGCAGAGAATTGTAGAATGTTCCAGGCGGTTCAGAACCATCGAAGGGACTTCGTGTTCCGGAACGTACGAGAGGGAAAATCTAAATTTTTCTGGTCTATTAAGGCGGTTAAGAGATTTAAGTTGAAAACACTTGCCCAATGTTTAATAGAATAAATTCTAGGCGTGAAATAGACGATTCGATTTTAAATAAATGTGTAACAACTTTTTTTTTAATGAAACTGCCTTATAAACTGAAGTTTTTAGTGCGAGCGTACGTCCGTAAAGTGACTCTTTATTTTTAGTAATTCACTACTTGCTCAGAAAGTCAGCTGATTCAATAACCAGCTGACTTCTTTATGGTACTAGGGTCTAAACGTGTTTTATTGTACAAGGAACAAAAAGCATTGTACATAAACAATGCTCTGCTGTGCTTTAAAATTACAACAGCTGTAACATCTAAAGGTTCAGCTGTTTTCCAACCGATAGCAGCACTGTCGCTCATTGGTTAAATCGCGTTTAAAATTTGTACAAAAATTAATAATGTAATTTAATTAATGAAGTGTTTGTGTGTTTCTAGTGCAGTATGATAAAAAGTCTCGTTCATATCTTGTACCTAAAGTGTTTTTTTTATTGATCGCTTTTTTAAACCACGATCTCTCAACAAAAACCTCCACTTTAGGGACTAGTGATGCAATATACTGTTTTAGTACACAACAGTGACTTATAAGGTACAGACAACATGGAAACGTTTTTTAGTCTAAACATTTTAACTGACTGACAATACAATACAGCTAGAAACAATCCTCCATTAGCGTCGAAAAATAATCGCATTTTTTACAGGTAATGTGCTAATGTGCTTCAACTTTAGCAGTAGTCTTTTAATATCCAAGAAAAAATATAAGAACAAATACCACGATCAGTTTTTAGCGAATTTCCATAGGAAAGAAGAGCTATTGCAGTGACCCTTGTGGTGAGACCTAAGTCGGGAGTAGTAAATGAGCACCGATCATGGTCCCCAGAACACGTTTTGGGGTGTCATTAAACATTGAACGTAATATACAGGGTGGTTATAAAGCCACTTTCCCCCCTTTTAACTTTTGTGTTTGTTAAAACAAACAAATATCCTTTGGGGAACGATACTAACTTAACCCAAAGCATCTTTCCAAGCAATCGGAAATTTTGAGTGTCCTCTAAAAATGGGGGATTTTGGGGGCAACTCAAAATTTTTAAATGGGAAGTATGGTCATGTGATACATCATTTTAAAGGTATATTTCAGACTAGGACAATGACATAAAGAAAATCAAAATCGGATAACCCAAAACAAAATGGCGGCCCTAAACGTGTTGAAATAAATCGATATAAAGTTGCTAACATCTCAAAAAGGAAAAGTTTTTAGAAAAAAAATCAAGAGACAAAAAGTGTTTATTTCAAAGGGCTTGAGCTAAAAAATTGCTTCCAGATCAATTTTGTAAATTTTTTTTACTCCTTGGAAAATTTTGTAAAAAAAAAATTACGAAATCGATTTGGGAGCAAATTTTTAGGTCAAGCACTTTGAAATAAACATTTTTTGTCTCTTGAAATTTTTTCTAAAAACTCTTCCTTTTCGAGATATTAGCAACTTTGTCGATTTATTTCAACGCGTTTAGGGCCGCCATTTTGTTTTGGGTGGTCCGATTTTTAATTTCTTTATGTCATTTTAAATAGACCTTTAAAATGACGTATCGCATGACCATACTTCCAATTTAAAAATTTTTAGTTGCCCCCAAAATCCCCCATTTTTAGGGGACACTCAAAGTTTCCGATTGCTTCAAAAGATACTTTGAGTTAAGTTAGTTTCGTTCCCCAAAAGATATTTGTTTGTTTTAACAAACACAAAAGTTAAAGGGGGGGGGGAGTGACTTTATAACCACCCTGTATATGTTCGCACTATAAAGGCTGCCTTTTATGTCCGATTTGGTACATACGTCGGTTGTATTAAGTCGCTCGGACGAGTACGTAAGCCTTAAAACGTGTTGGAAGCAGGTTTTTGATAGGAAGTAACTACTTTTTGAGATTTTCAAAAAAATGAACGTGGGATATTATTCTGAACATTTTGTTAACGACCTTATAGCCCGCTTGGTTCCCTCAAAACATAAACTACGTTAAAAGTATCCGGTTCAAATCCACGTTTGGGATGTTACCGTTGGGGCATCTTCTGATCTTCGAGTTTTACACGCTGCGAGCGAAGCGACTCGGTTCTTAACCATAGGCTGCAAGGTCGAGGTGCAACTCGCAAAGCGAGTGGAACGAAGGAGCGCGCGAATCGAAGCTGGAGGCTTAAGTGCAGACCAATTCTACTAATATATTTCGTACACGGAGGAAGCTATCGAGCGCCTTCGTGAGTAGACCAATTTCCCAAATAGTTTAAACCCTAAAACATAGACCTATAAACTTAACTCACTTCAACGGTTCACGTATCATTTTAGTACTGTTTGCTCGGGGGTTTTTTTTACTCGTAGGCCTACATTATAGAAAGTCAACACTTTGAACACATTCTCTGGGCCGAGTGTGAGCAAAACATTGCGTCGAGAGGCATTATTCCGCGCTTGCGAAACCCAAGTCCATTGCCAATACGAACTCATAGTACCGGTTGTTTACGAAACCCTCACTGGAAACTTGCCATGCTTATTTGGGCACAAACTAATCCATCATGCAGGCCTTCCGTGATATTTAATAGCATTATGTTGGACAAGTTTTATATTGTCTTTTACAGATTAGAAACGGTTTAAATAAGTGTACAGGGTGTCGCGAAAGCCCCTAGCGGGCTGCACAGGATCGCATTGTACATGTTGAAATAAATTGAAAATGTTCAGTAACTTTTTTTTCGATTCGGCTTAGTTTAGTCGCAATCCGACATTTTGTTTTTTTCTTTCTCCCCCCCCTCCCCCCCATACATAGTGTACGGAGAAAGTATTGTTTTCGTCCAAATTTTCTAATTTGAATTTTTAGTGCAATTATCTGTTTTGGTGCTCCCTGAACCCCAAAAAATTGTTTAGTGAAATTATTTGTTTTGGTGCTCCGTGAACCCAAAAAAGTGGTTTTTTGGTGATATCTGTCGGGGTGTCTGTGTGTGTGTGTTAGGATGTGTTCAGAGCTGGAGACCATACCAACGGTCCGATTTTGATGAAATTTTGTATGTAGGTGTAGTTCCGGAATATCTCCAGATGCTTTTTTTCATTTTTCAAATTTTAGATTTTTAAAGGGGTTTACCCCCCACCCTCCAAAAAATGGCCAAAAAACGAGAAAAATCAAAATTTCTCAAAAACGGTTCTAACGATTTTGATAAAATTTTGCTTATTTGTAGCCCTTATTATACCCTACCATATGCAAAAAACCGGCATCTTTCTAAAAATTCTCGTTTAGGTAATAATAATAATAACTGATTTTTTGGGGTTTTTGGCTAAAAAGGGGGTTGTTTTTCAAAAATTTAAAAACCCTTTTTTCGTGCATCTATACAGGCTTAATTGACATGTTTGGCGCAAATTTGTTCGAAATCGATCGGATAGTTGTAATAATAATAAATAATAATATTTATTAGTTACTCTTTACTTTAATGTGCCCCCCCCCCTCCTACTTTAATACAAGTACCAGGAGACCGAGCTAAAGCTCGATTATAAGCAGGGCTATGATTTCAATAATAAATATTGGATTATTGAGTTTTGAGGTTAGGCCTATAACATTAAATAACTAAATAAAGGGTATATTCAACATTAGGCTTACCTGTAATAAAAATACAGTTTAAAGGATTAACCATAATCTCAACGCTATGCCTCAGAAATAAATCAGGCCTAAATTAAAGTTTAATATTTCAATATCGATTTAGGCCTAGGGCCTAGTTCGCTTACGTCAATAACTATTATTGCAAATTTCCGTGAACATCGTTTAGGTTAGGCCTATAACATTAAACAACTAAATAAAGGGTATGTTTATTTAGCAGAAGTATTCGTTGCCATGGTAACTATAAATAGATACAACATTAGGCTTACCTCTAATAAAATGTACAGTTTAAAAGAAAGCAGATGATTATTGTAATGGCATTGAAAACATTTGCATCAGCTGTGCTTTGTATTGTTTAAAATGGACAAATTTCACTTTTTAATTTAATAAAAAGACGTAGAAAATGAATTTTCCCAGACTGGTGACCATTTCCAATCGATTTCTCGTGGCCAAAAGCCCCATTTAAAATCAAAAAATGAAAAATCCTTAGACGGAGATTCCAGATCCATTTAGCAGACAAACAATTATCTCTCGCTTTAGAAGATAAGATTATGAATCACAGTGAATCTGTTTAATAATTTAATATGTTTGTGAGAAAGTATGTGGAAGTTCCTGGTACTAAGAAAGGATTTTAAAATATTTCGCATTTAAGGGTTGAAAGAACCCCTAAAACCATAAGTATTGTTTGTTTTATATATCTCAAAAACGATATGACCTAGGAATGTGGAATTTGGTACACATATTGCTCATAAGCCATAGAGGTGCACTATAAGAAAGCATTTTGAAATATTTCGCGTTTAAGGGTTGAAACAATCCCTAAAACCATAAATATTCTTTGTTTTACATCTCAAAAACGATATGGCCTAGGAACGTGGAATATGTACACATATTGCTCGTAGGCTCTAGAGGTACACTAAGGAATAATTTTGAAATATTTCGCGTTTAAGGGTTGAAACAAGGTATTAAGTTTCAACTGGGAGAAAGTATGTGGCTGTTATCTGATACCGTTTACTGTAACTTAATTTAATGTAATTTAATCACTGCAATAGCTCATCTTTTCTATGGACAATCGCTACCAACCCACCCATCAGCCCAGAAGCAGTTCTGGAACTTACAAAGCCCAAACTTTCTATCCATTAAAGCTGTTTATCAGCAATTAAAACTCCAGTAAGCTCTAATAATTAGTACTTTCTAATAAGTCGGTTTTCATAATTATTTACAGACAAACTTGGTTAACAACTGCTGTTGCTGCAACTTGCATTCGTCCAGGAAGAACGTGTTTAGTTGAGCGTTTTAAACATCGCTAAACTATTAAATTACATCGTATACTACACAATTAATTAATGAATTAAATTTACCAGCTAACTATGAAAACATACAAATTGTAGTCAAGTTTCTCTACTGTTTTGCGCTTTCGAATACAATTATTAAACGACGTATCTTTATGTAGGCTACTGAAGTTAGCGTCCTGCAGGCACCTGTCATCACAATGCTATACGCTTTTTAGCTAATTTCCACAGGAAACATGAGCAATTGCAGTGGCTCTTGCCACTTATGTGATAATATATACACCGACATGAAGTAATATATTTTTTTAGCTTTTTCGTGCCAGAATTAAGTTTTTTTGTTTTATCTAAAAAGACATAAGTAGGAGATCATTCTGCTACGAATCCACAACGCAGCCAGCCAAAAGCCGTTCACTCCAACTTCAAAAGCCCACACTTTCTATTCATTAACACGTGCTACGCAAATTTCATATTTCCTGTGCTAGCAGCTGACCTTTTATTTTTTTATATTTATAGCCTAAATGAGTAGAAGTTATTTTATTTCTTATTTTTGAACCTTTCTACGTAATAATCACTGATATTTTAAAGCGGACCAAATGTGCGTCCATAGCACATAGGTTAAAATTGGCGTGCGAAGCACGCAATGCTCTGTGTAATGAAAATACTCCCAACACGGGGGTTGGCGTGCGAAGCACGCAATGCATTTTGTATTGATAATACTCCCAATAGCGGGGTTGGCGTGCGAAGCACGCAATGCATTTTGTATTTAAAATACTCCCAATATGGGGGTTGGCGTGCGAAGCACGCAATGCATTTTGTATTGAAAATATTTCCAATATGGGGGTTGGCGTGCGAAGCACGCAATGCATTTAATATTGAAAATACTCAAAACAAGTGGGTTGGCGTGCGAAGCACGCAATGCATTTTATATTGAAAATACTCCCAATACGGGGGTTGGCGTGCGAAGCACGCAATGCATTATATATTGAAAATACTCTTAATACGGGAGTTGGCGTGCGAAGCACGCAATTCATCGTGTATTGAAAATACTTAAAATACGGAATTGGCGTGCGAAGCACGCAATGCATTTTATATTGAAAATACTCAAAATACGGGGGTTGGCGTGCGAAGCACGCAATGCATTTTATGTTGAAAATACTCCCATACGGGCGTTGGCGTGCGAAGCACGCAATGCATTTTATATCGAAAATACTCCCAATACGGGGGTTGGCGTGCGAAGCACGCAATGCATTGTGTATTGAAAATACTCAAAATACGGGGGTTGGCGTGCGAAGCGCGCAATGCATCGTATATTGAAAATACCCCCAATATGGGTTTTAGTGGGCAGTGCACTGTGCGTCGCCCGCTTCTCATAGTGTTCAGTGTCAAGCTCACATGTGCGTCCTTAGCAGTGAACGTGTTAACGCGATGATAGTACTCAAACGATAAAGTTATAAAACGTGTAAACGGGACCGTAGTATGCGCGGATAGTTTACTGTAAACGCGAAGCCAATCCCGAAAAGCTTAAAATAGACCCTTGTTTCGGAGAAAATTCAATTGTCTGAATTTTGGATAATCCGAACGGGGTTCGGTCCCAGTTGGTTCGGATAACCGGAGTTCTACTGTAAAATATAGTACGTGATAACTGTTTCTTCAGATCACTCGGGGGTATACAGTACAAACATCCCCTTCGAATGATGTAAAGAAGCAGCCTCGTCACTTGTTATGTGAATGTCTATTACAGTTTTATGACGGTGAGAATTGGCATACTGCTTAGTAAACAGCCGTAATTACGTTTTAATTTCTTATTTACAAAAAATGTTTACACGCGAAGGGCCAAAGCAGGATCAATGTTTGTCTACACAGTGGTCATGTTTAAAATATAAATGAGCAAGACAAGCCTGACTACCAAGTGACGGACTCTGTGCGAGTTATTAATACAACCGGAAGCGGTTAATTGTTAAGACGCCTCTACAGTCTTTATTCCGACCTTGATACAGTTTTACTTAACTGTACGTGTGGACATATTGTAGGCATAGCGCTTCCTCTCAACATTGTGTTCTTGGGCCGAATAACTTCGGTTCTGGTTGGTTAAAAGTAGTAAGTGGAGTCCCGCAAGGATCGGTTTTAAGACTGCTTCTTTTTTCTTTATACAGAATGTAAAATAAGTCCTGATACACCTCGATATAATTTAAATGGATTATATCAACTTGAAACCTCTACCGCACTTATTATACAAAATTTCTTGTGTTTAATGCTGATTAAAAATGTTGCCCCCTTTTGAAATTGCCCACTCTAAACGGTCGGAATTTCGTACACTTGTTTGTTTTTCAAGTCGCTCGGATGAGTTCCGGAAGCACTTTTTTTATAGGTAATTTTTTCTGAGATTTTTCGTACTGGAATGAAACGTTTAACCCTTTGAGGACCAAGAAGTGATAAAATTTGAAAAAAAAACTATACATTTCTTTATTATTGTGATTAACTAAGGTTGTTTAGTAAAAAACATTTTTTTTACTGTATTTTTTTAGTAAATATATTATATATACGTATATAAATACCTTAGTAAAATTAAGCAAAACCGCCCCAGCCGGAGACCAGATATCTAGTCACATCCCGTCAGCTTGGAAGCGAGCCAACCACCGTTTGCTTTACTTCCGCCCTCCTACCCTCAAACCTCAGATATGATTAGATATCTGGTCTCCCTAGCCTAGATTCGAACCCAGCATCTTCTGATCGGGAAGACGCAACGTTATCCACTCTGTATAATTTGTATGTGTGAGAGGTTTATAATGACAACTTAGATCAGTTCTTATTAAGTTAAGTAATTTATTTAAAGCAATATGCTACCCTTTTAATAAAAAAACACTGACAAATGAAAGACTAGAACATGTTTTAAAAAATTGGGGAAATCACACCATATTGAAAGCAAGTACTAGTCAAGCAAGTCCTGCTTTCTGGTGGCATTTGTTGAAACTATGTGTAGACCTGACGTTTTACAGAACTGCAATGGTACTCTAAAGTACCTCCAGGCCTCAACTTGTAGATACAGCCACTGTTACCTTTTATAAAGACAGTTGAATTGGGTGGTACTTAAAAGTACCGTAGGGCAACAAAGGGTTAAACATAAATATAG
Source organism: Philaenus spumarius (assembly GCA_018207615.1). Taxonomy (NCBI): domain Eukaryota; kingdom Metazoa; phylum Arthropoda; class Insecta; order Hemiptera; family Aphrophoridae; genus Philaenus; species Philaenus spumarius. Next base: position 17,558 of record JAGFPH010010495.1, on the reverse strand, counting down.
GAGATTACTCTGCACATTTTGTTTTTTTACACGACCTTATAGCCCGTCAGGTTCCACCGAAATCGGACGAAACGTAAAATACCATAAAAGTAGGTCTACCTGGATTTGACCGTGGGGCAGATTACCGAACTCGCAAAGCTACAGGTGCAAACAAAACTATTCAGCGCTTTCGTGAGTGGATCAATTTCCCAAACAGTTGGTCGAAACACTGAAAGGTATGAATTTAATTTCGTTAATTCGCTCAACTCACGTCAGCGGTTCAGCTGCGTGGTCGAATTGTCTATACTAATATTATTAAGGCCTGTATTACACTATCAAATTTCTTTGATCGAATTTCTTTGATGCAATATTTGATAGTGTAATATGTATCTTTTATCAAAGTCGGCATACGTCAAATTTATTTTGTCAAAGTTTCTCCAGGAGAGAACATTTGATCAAATCTTTGATCAAAGATCTTTGACAAAGAACTTTGATATTGTAATACAGGCCTAAGAGGTAAAATTTGTTTGTCGTTTGGGTAGGGGAAAATCTTTGGAACCAATGAACCGATTGAAAACATTTTACTAATAAAAAGCTACACTATCCCTGAGCAACATAGCCTGTATTTCATTTTGATAAAAACATTTTTTATTTCAATATTTGTAAATTTAGTCGGAAAAAAATTCTTAGGTTAGGCCTAGACTGATGAACCAACACGTATTTACATTTATTACTTTAGCAACCAATTGAATAAAATAATAAATAAAACAGCCGTTTGCTCTAATATTTCCACTGACAGCTGATTTCAAACTTTAAGTAATTATTTGTATTTCTAACTTTTAGGTTAGGTTCTTATTAAAGTGTAGACCTGAGCCTTGCTGGTTCTTTTAACCTTTATTATAACTGCTGTTATAAAATGTATGAAGTAATTTGATTTGAACGTTTAACATTATTTACCATCTTAGCTTTGAAGTTATTATTAATCCTACACCTTTATTATAAAACAAACAAAACATGATTATTTGTGTAGAAGATTACAATGGGGTTGGCGTGCGGAGAACGCAGGCCTGCCCTCTAGTATTTTATAACTTGAAAATTGCGTCTCTTTTATATATACAAACTAGCTGACCCGTACGGCGTTGCCCGTGGTGGTTGGTATTTTCAGCCTTTTTAACGTAATTGTATTCTTTTTAAGTGTTCAGTCAGTGAGTGGTATTTGGCTTTTATATATATATAGATGTTAAATAATAAAAGCACTATTGTCATAATAAAAGATCTGAAATTATGATTTTAGTAACTTTGATCCCCTGAACCCCTCCTATAATTTCGAAATTTTTCATACCCTTTCTTAGTGAGCACCTATAGCCCTAGAGGAAGCTACATACCAGATTTCATTCCAATCCGTTCGGTAGTTTTGAAGAAATCGTGATTTAATAACTATGATCCCCCCCTAAAATTTCGAATTTTTTTAAACTTCTTGTTAGCGAGCGCCTATGGCCCTAGAGGAAGCTACATACCAAATTTAATTCCAATCTGTTCGGTAATTTTGGAGAAATCGTGATTTAGTAATTTTTACCCCCAAACCCCCCTAAAATTTCCAATTTTTAAAACCCTTTTTAGTGAACACTTATGGCCCTCGAGGAAGCTACATACCAAATTTCATTCCAATCCGTTCGGTAGTTTTGAAGAAATCGTTTTTTAATAACTTCGATCCCCCCCCCTAAAATTTCGAATTTTTTATACTCTTTCTTAGTGAGCACTTATGGCCCTCGAGGAAGCTACATACCAAATTTCATTTCAACCCGTTGGGTAGTTTTTGAGAAATCGTGATCAGTGAGTGAGTGAGTGAATAGATACAAAATCTCTGTCCTGATTAATCGTTATTCTCGTGAAAATATCATAGTAGACAATAACCTGTTTGCATTTGCTTCATCGCGGGGATTGGCGAGCGAAGCGAGCAGGGGATTGAGTACTCTAGTCTATCTTGTCTTCATTATACTCACGATGACAGATACAGATCCCACATTGAGGTTGTATTTGAGATATTCCTCGGTTTCGTAACAACAAAAAACCCCCGACAAATTGCCAGTTTTCTCGGATCCGTCCTTGGCGTTAAAAGACCAGTTAAGCATTTGTTCCGGGTAAAGTAATTGCCTCTTATTACGGCGGACTGGATCCACTAAGTGGCGTCACTTATTTGTAAATTATTCTAAATACGAGGGTTTCACTTAGGCTACGGACATGTGCTGGGTAATGACGGGGACTTGGTTTGGGTTCACCGATGTAAAAATAGGGAAATTATAATAGTCCTGTTGTACTATCGGAGGGTGGTTACGAGCATTGTGTTTATACGGTCAATGTTAGAAGTTGGGTTTTGTCAGTTTCGGTATTTACAAGGCGGCTTCTCCCGTTCATCTGAAGAAGGAAACTGGAGAGCTTCGAGCCCCTATTCCTTCGAGGTAATGAAACAGCCATAGCAACACATAAATATAAATACACCGACCCGGCTTTGCACGAAGAGACAAATCAAAGCTAAATGTATATTAACAAAAAATATATTATATCAATAAATATATTACACTATGTATTTCTTATGGGGATTTTTAGTAACTTTGACCCCGCCAAACCTCCCTTAAAATTTCGATTTTTTTCAAACTCTTTCTTAGCGAGCACCTAGGGCCCCTAGAGGAAGCTACATAATAAATTTCATTCCAATTCGTTCGGTGTTTCTTTTTAGTAACTTTGACCCCCCCCAAACCTCCCTAAAATTTCGAATTTTTTAAAACCCTTTCTTAGCAAGTACCTAGGGCCCTAGAGGAAGCTACATACCAAATTGCATTCCAATCCGTTCGATGATTTTTTGTAGTAACTTTGACCCCCCCAAACATCCCCTAAAATTTCGAATTTTTTGAAAAAATTTCTTAGCGAGAACATATGGCCGTAGGGGAACCTACATACCAAATTTCATTCCAATCCGTTCGATGGTTTTAGAGAAATCGTGATTTTGTAACTTTGACCCCCCTAAAATTTCGAATTTTTTTAAACCCTTTCTTATCGCGCATCTATGGCCCTAGAGGAAGCTACATACCAAATTTCATTCCAATCCGTTCGATGATTTTTTGTAGTAACTTTGACCCCCCCAAACATCCCCTAAAATTTCGAATTTTTTGAAAAAATTTCTTAGCGAGAACCTATGGCCGTAGGGGAACCTACATACCAAATTTCATTCCAAGCCGTTCGCTGGTTTTAGAGAAATCGTGATTTTGTAACTTTGATCCCCCTAAAATTTTGAATTTTTTTAAACCCTTTCTTATCGCGCATCTATGGCCCTAGAGGAAGCTACATACCAAATTTCATTCCAATACGTTCGATGATTTTTTGTAGTAACTTTGACCCCCCAAACATCACCTAAAATTTCGAATTTTTTGAAAAACTTTCTTAGCGAGAACCTAAGGCCGTAGGGGAACCTACATACCAAATTTCATTCCAATCCGTTCGATGGTTTTAGAGAAATCGTGATTTTGTAACTTTGACCCCCCTAAAATTTCGAATTTTTTTAAACCCTTTCTTATTATACCCTTTTCAAAATTATACATCAAAATGCACAGTTTGCCACCAATAAGATTTTTGATTTAAATCTTTTTTGTGCCGATATGAATCCTAATGTTTTTGTGATTACAGAGCATGGATTCAATAAACATAATATTGATTGTTTTAATCTGGAAGGGTATAATTTAGTAAGTCAGTTTTCTAGAACGTCTTATAAAGGTGGGGGGGTAGTGCTTTTTGCAAAGAAGGATATACATTTTGATAGTTTTAATATTGATGAGAATCTTTCTGTAGAAAAGGATTTTGAAATAACAGGGGCTAAATTTAGTTGCGAGAGGGGGGAAGTGGTCGTAATAGGGCTATATAGAGCTCCAAGTGGAGCCATCGACTTGTTTCTCAATCATCTTGATTTTCTGTTGCAAAAGTTATGTTTTAAAAGTTTTAAATTTGTTATATGTGGTGACTTGAACATAAATGTTTTAAGTAAATCTAGGTGTACAGACAGACTGCGTGACCTTTTGGCTACCTATAATCTTAAGTGGTGCATAGATTCTCCCACTAGAGTGATGGGATCTTCTGCAACAGCAATAGATAACATTATATCAAATGTCCCTCATGAATTTTTAACAGTCAAAATTATTCAGTCTGGAATATCAGATCATTATGCACAGGCAATTAATCTAAAATACTCACCAATCATCAACAAGCCATTCTTTAAACAAGTTAGGGATTATAGCCCTGAAAATATTAATAACTTAAAATATTTACTGAAAAATGAAGATTGGGAGAGATTTGATGGCTTAAATGACATAGATGATAAAATTGAATTCTTTTTCCAAACTTTTATGTTTTTTCTTAATGTTGCTTGTCCTTTAAAAAGAATTAAATTAAAAGCAAAGCAAAACAAACCGGTAAAGAAGTGGATAACCAAAGGAATTCTGGTATCCAGGGAGAGGTTGAAATTGTATTATGAAATATATAAAACAACTTCCTCCCAAGAATTTAAAACATATTACAAAAATTACAAGCGAATATACAGACGTGTAATAGTGGCAGCTAAATCATATGAAATAAGTAAACAAATTTGTCAATCAGATAATATTAGTAAAACTTCTTGGAATATTATTAATGATGTTCGCAAACAGAATGTTAATTCTGGCAATGTGGAATTGGAGGTTGATGGAGTTAGCTATTCTGAACCATCACTTGTTTCAAACTTATTTAATACTTTCTTCGCTCAAAATTTATTTCAAGGTAAGAATTGTAAGCCATACTCATTCCGAAATAGAGATATGGAGTCGTCGATGTTTCTTTTGCCTGTGCATGAAGAGGATGTTTCTAGAACTATTAGGAAATTAAAAAACAAAAAGTCCACTGATATTGATGAAGTTTCTGTGTGGCTCATCAAACAGTGTTCTGAAGAACTTACCAAACCTCTTCAGGTTTTAATAAATTCTTCATTCTCTGAAGGTAAATTCCCAAGTAGATTAAAATCTGCTAAGGTCCTTCCTTTGTTTAAAAAGGGTGAAAGAAATGATATTAATAATTACAGACCCATTTCAATGCTCCCGGCATTTAGTAAAGTTTTTGAAAAACTGTTTCTAATGCAGCTTCTTAAATATTTAGATAAATTTAATATTCTTTGTTGTAGCCAATATGGCTTTCAAAAAGGAAAGTCCACAATCGATGCAGTAGTCAAGTTAATGGACTTCTTATTGGAAGGTCTTGATAAAAAAAGGGAAGTTATGAGCATTTTCCTGGACCTTTCTAAAGCTTTTGATTGTGTTGATTTTAATTTGTTACTTAAGAAATGCGAAAATATTGGTATTAGAGGGATTCCATTACTATGGATAAACTCATATCTTTCCAATAGAACACAGCGTGTCAATGTTGCAGGAAGGCTGTCTAAAGAGACTGAGCTGAGACAAGGAGTCCCGCAAGGATCTGTTCTCGGCCCAGTGTTATTTTTACTCTATATTAATGATTTGTCATCATCAGTAAATGCGGATAGGGTAATTCAATTTGCTGATGATACAACACTATGTTTTCAAGCAGATTCTGTTCAACAATTGGAGCAGAAGGCTTTCATACAAGTCAATGCCACTGGACAGTATTTTGCTGAAAACTATTTAACAATCAATCCATGTAAAACTAAGTACATAAACTTCAGTAGAAAGCATAGCTCAAATCTGACACCAAGTGTCATGCTAGGTGATAGTATACTTGAAGAAGTGCAATCAATAAAATTTTTGGGTCTTCTAATTGATGACAAGTTGAACTGGAATGACCACATTAGCAATATCAGTGCAAAAATTAGCTCAGGTATATTTGTACTGAGAAGTTTGAAGCCATACTGTGGCAGATCGATACTTTTAACAGCCTATTATGGGCTAGTGTATCATTATTTGAACTATGGAGTTCTTCTTTGGGGAAACTCATCAGTTCAAAACATGAAAAGAGTGTTTGTCTTGCAAAAAAGAGACATAAGGCTTATTGCAGGGCTACATAAAAAACAAAGTTGTAAAAACTATTTCAAGAATTATGGAGTACTTACACTTCCATGTATTTACATACTTGAAGTGTTGCTTTTTTTTTAAATTTAAGTGTGATCATGTCCAAAATATGGATATA
>JAGFPH010010494.1:20451-34469 GCA_018207615.1 Philaenus spumarius | reverse complement strand
AAATCACTGCAAGTGTAAATTTATATATATATATATATATATATATAGATATATAATGTCTTTTATAAACTAGAATTCGTTTTTCTATGAGTAAAAAATTTTCATAAAAACACAAATATGTTTGCAAAAAGGCATCAAAAAGAGGCCTAATCTTGTTATAAACATTAAAAAATGTAGTAGGCTATACAAATTAATTAGGAAGTAGGAAAAATTTCTTTTCTAGAAACTAAAATATGGTATAGAGGCGTATTCTAAATTTTAGCCATGTTGACAAAAAATTTAAAATGGTATTTACAAAAGTTAAGCCTTATTTTGTTATAAATATACAAAAATATAATACACAAATTATTTAGTAAGAAGGAAAAAAATGTCTTCTAGAAACTACAATATGGTCAGGAGGCTAATAATTGCAAACTTTAGCCATTTAGCCTAGATCAGGAAAACACAAAATATTTTTCCAAAAACGCTGAAAATTAGGCCTAACTTAAACTAACATATAATACAAATATTATTTGGTAAGTAGGCTATTACAGTATAGACAAATTTACAGTTTTAGTCTAAAAAAACTGGAAAAAGAGTGGGCTAACTATGACAAATTGTCTAACTAAAATATCTATTTCACTAACTGTGCCAACCTTACTTTATTCTACTACATTTTGATTACTTCTTTGTTTTCATTATTTTATAGGCCAAAAAAGTACATTTACAAACTACAATCAAACTGTGATTAATTGCCCTATTGGTTTTGTTATGCAATACTACTAAAATAGATAATTTTTGGATACATAGGATAGGCCTAGGTTGGCCACAAAGCCTATATAAAAGCTAGAGCGTGATTGTAGAATTTTGCCGCAGTGTTAAGTGACTCTTTATATAGGCCCTATGTAGGAAATTAAATAGAGAGAAATATTAGGCCTACTTGTTGAATTTTGATATAAACGTTCCATGTAATGTTCGCTAGACAAATAAATAAATCCAGATGTCTTATTCATATTATATTTTAAAATAAAATAAAACATACTGTCAAATAAAATAATGCCGCTACTTTTATTGTTCTTTTCAAGCCTACCATGTTTTTTTCATTGGTAAATGTGCAGTGATGGCCTACATTTCATTTTGAAGCAGGCCTAGGCCTATTATTATAATTAGGCCAACGGTATTTTACAAAATAGGTTATGGCTGCAGTTTCATAAGTAGCCTGTGAACTATCAATACTGATAGAACGAACTTTGGTTAGGTTATTATAGGGTTTGGTTAGTTTATATTATTTCATAGTTTCACAGCCCACTTATATAACTGCACCCGACATTAATTTTAAGCCTAAGCTAAACCTAGCAATAAGTAAGTTTTATACATTATATTGTAAAGTAGACCCAACAGTTTTTAGGCTAAGATTGTTTGGGCGCGGTGCTTGTTATTTAGCATTGCAGAATTCTTCTTCTCACCAGTCTAAATTACAATTATTTTAAATCCTTAGATTCGGTACTTTACTAGTACAGTAAACAGTAAACTTCGATTAAAAAATGGAAATGTTATTCAAAATTCTTTGCACATAAACGGCCACAATATTAAAATAAAAGTAAACCTGGAAAACCTTATACCATTCATGCATTGCTTAGCCTTGGCCCTTTATAATTATTACAGTATCCTATGCAAGAGGTTATTTAAGCATCTAGGCTAATTTATTACCATATCTAAGTTACTAAAATAATTAACTTAGGTACGTTGTAGAGTAGGTCCTAAACGTTTTAATAATGTTTGAGCGTGGGAACACATTTTCCGTTGTGTGGGTTTCTTATTCTTAATGGCCTACAGTAAATTTTTGGTACTAAATTTTTCCTATGCAATTTCTATGGATTAAGATTTTCAAGAAGTTTTTTACTCTTTAAAAGCATTTTTCAGTTTACATTGGGGCAAAAAATTAAAAATTGGGCTTCAACCAAGTCTTCTTTGTCTAATTCTCTATTACTGTTCTAAATTTCAGCCTTCTAGGTTGGACAGAAACATAAAAAACCAGCAGAAAAACACAAATATCACCATTTTCCCTTACACAATCAAATATACAGATTTAACCCTATGGTATTATAAAAATAAAAAAGATCATTATTGTTTAAATTTTGTTTAGTTTCATATATTTATGCTGCGGAACCAAGGACACGGCACAGAGCATTTAATTAGTTACTGATTAAACATGTACCACAGTCTTACTAAACTTTGTTATTGCCTTTTTTTCATGTGTATATAACAAACATTACACTAAACTTATTGTTTAAACTACTATCCCAACAATTTCCCTGACAATTTTTCTTATTTTATTTTTTGCAGATCCTTTTATCCTGTACATCCAGTCTACCACCATCCAATTAACCATTCCACTACCTATCATAATTTACTTGTGTTCTGTTTAATTATTTCACTATGACTAATGAGTGGAAAACTATCGGAAGAAAAAAAAAGAAGACGAAATTTAATTTTGATGATTGTAAAGTTAGAACCAAACCTATAAACCAATTTGCAGAACAAACCATTCGGGGAACAATGGATCAAGACAATGAAATATTCTCATACAAAATTAGAAATACCCAATGTACTTCAATTTCTGTCACAGCGCTGTGTTACTCAAAACATAAACATTTTTCACACTGGGGCAGGGATGACATTGATCATGTACTTGTTAAAGGCAGTGAAGTACACGAACATTCTTTGTCTACTTATTTTGAAAGGTTCAATACTCGTCCTCCAGTATACCTATGCATAGATGAAATTACCAATACACTTCAGTTTGAAGCACAAAATTACAAATTTGAATGTCCATTTGATCTTGAAGATAGTTTCCAACAGCGATTTCAAAACCAATTTTTTTCAAACAACAGGTGGAACGATTTTTTTCCAAATATTCTCAATGTGTGTTTACTTGCAACAATATTTCTGTAGCATTGACCAAAGATGATGTGACAGGGAATATTTGGTATTTTGACTCCCATAAAAGAGATGGAAATGGAATTGTACACCCAAACGGACTTGCTGCACTTAATCTCTGTACTGATGTAGGCAATCTAATTGAAATGTTAAAAATAAACTGTTGTCTCGAGCCAGACAGTTTGTTCTGCATATCGCCAGTTTTGGTTGTTGAAGTTGGACAAGCCCTTACATTGGCTGTAGCATCAAATGGAAATTTCACACAACAAGCTATAGATAAAGAAATTAAAGAATCAAGTAATGAACAACTATGCTCACAGAAATCTTCAATGTTGATTGTGGCCTCAAATCAAGACTGCAATCTTAGTGGTGACTTAAGTATTTCCAATACCATTTCAGAACATAGACCAATTAACTGTAAGTCAAACACCAGCAATAAGACTTTTACTCAAAGGGAGATAAAACTAATACGAAAAACAAAAATTCAAAAATACATATAACTAATAAAAGGAAAAACTACCAATTTAGGGAGTTGGAAAAAATTAAGATGAAGGATGCAATTAGAAAGCGAAGAAAAGATGGAAAATTTAAAATAGATGAGAGAGAAATTCAAAAAAATACTATAAAAAAGAAAAGGGAAGATGACAAATTTAGAGAGAAAGAAAGAAAAGCACTAAAATAAGCTATACAAAAGAAAAGGGAAGATGAAACATTTAGAGAGAAGGAGAGAACAATACAAAATGAAACTATAAAAAGGAAAAGAGAAAATGAAGAATTTAAAGAGGAGGAAAGAAAAGCACTAAAAGAAGCTATACAAAAGAAAAGGGAAGATGAAGAATTTAGAGAGAAGGAGAGAATAATGCAAAATGAAGCTATAAAAAGGAAAAGGGAAAATGAAGAATTTAAAGAGGAGGAAAGAAAAGCTCTAAAAGAAGCTATACAAAAGAAAAGGGAAGATGAAGAATTTAGAGAGAAGGAGAGAATAATTCAAAATGAAGCTATAAAAAGAAAAAGGGAAAATGAAGAATTTAAAGAGGAGGAAAAAAAAGCTCTAAAAGAAGCTATACAAAAGAAAAGGGAAGATGAAGAATTTAGAGAGAAGGAGAGAATAATACAAAATGAAGCTATAAAAAGGAAAAGGGAAAATGAAGAATTTAAAGAGGAGGAAAGAAAAGCTTTAAAAGAAGCTATACAAAAGAAAAGGGAAGATGAAGAATTTAGAGAGGAGGAAAGAAAAGCACTAAAAGAAGCTATACAAAAGAAAAGGGAAGATAAAACATTTAGAGAGAAGGAGAGAATAATACAAAATGAAGCTATAAAAATTAAAAGGGAAAAAGAAGAATTTAAAGAGGAGGAAAGAAAAGCACTAAAAGAAGCTATACAAAAGAAAAGGGAAGATGAAGAATTTAAAGAAAAGGAAAGGAAAGCTTTAAGAGATGCAATAGAAGCTAAAAGAGCTTCAGAAGTATTTCGGGAAAATGAAAGAAGGATACAAAAAGAGGCTATTAATAAAACAAGAAAACAAGAAGAGTTCAGAAGATTAGAAAGGGAAAGAGATGCTCAAAATCGAAAACAAAGAAGGTGCAACAACTTTTTAAAATTTAGGGAGCAATACAAAAATAATCTTTTAAAATCAAAAGAATATACTAATAAACTGCAATTGGAGTTTATTACTTCAAGAATGGTTCGTCCAGAGCATGTATGTTGCTATTGTAAAGGATTATTTTTCCCTCATTCCATTGACAATTTTAATTTTACTAAACTACTTCAGAAACATGACCTGGATATTGTAAGACCTCTTTTAGAAAAAAGGAATCTTCTGTACACTTCCATTTGCAAAACGTGCCACAAATATATAAAGAAACTCAGAATTCCTCCTCTTGCTGTTTGCAATGGCTTAAAGTTTGTTAATATTCCAAGTTGTTTCAGTTTGCTTTCAGATTTAGAAGAAAGAATGGTGTCTCCAATAATAAACTTTATGCAAATAAGACCACTTAAACCATTCGCTCTTAATCCTCAACTAGGAATGAAAGGCAGTGTTGTTAACATTCCCATTGAAATAAATGACTGTCTGCAAGTTTTACCTAGATCCTTTAATGAAATGTCAACTATTCAACTTAAATTAAAAAGACATGTAACTCATACTACAGATTACATGTTTGAAACAGTACGACCTGCTATAGTGTGTGATGCATTGGCACACCTAGTTAAATCTCCATTATATACTAAATATGACATTAAAGTAGACGAATCATATATAAACCAGTTCAGGAACAGCTACTCTAAGACTATTGATTTTGTTGTTGATGAAAGAGAAGACGATTATGGGGTTGATAGTTTGTTTAATTTAGATGAAACTACAACTGAATTTGAAAATCATTTTGATGAAGGAAACAATGAAGGTTTTGATGAAGAAGTATTATTAATAAATAGAAACGAAGAGGTGGCTAGAAATATTCAAGTAATTGCTCCAGGTCAAGATAAAATCCCTTTGCCTTGGCATTTACAACCGGATATAGAAGAGTTATGTTTTCCTAAGATTTATTGCGGTCACAAACTAAATGTAGAAAATAACCTTTCGTACTCTGATCGAGCCAAATCAGAAGCAAGGCGCTGTGACAGAAGATCTTGCAATCCTACTAAATTGCTGTATATGGCCAAGAAAAAGTTAGAACTTAGTTGCTTAACCAACATAAATGTTTGTTTAAGAAAAAGAAAGAACAAAGGCATTACAATCAATGCTGGTAATGTCATAAATGAAAGCTACGTCTCTTCCCTAATCCAACATGATGATGGTTACAGAGTGCTAGCGCAAGTAAGGTCTTCTCCTTCTTATTGGGAAACTAAAAAAAAAAACATTTATTAAGTATGATTAGACAATTAGGAAAACCCACTTTCTTTTTAACTATCTCAGCAGCTGAACGAACGTGGCCTGAACTAATTCAACTATTGTCTAAGCTTGTCAATAATAAGGTTTTAACATCTGAAGAAGCACTGTCATTAGATGACTGTGAAAAAAATGAGCTGATACGGAAAGACCCTGTAACGTGTGCTAGATACTTTGAAAATAAATCAAATAAATTAATGTGTTACTTAAAAAGTGAACATGGTCCATTCTCAGGATTTCTTGTCAATGACTCTTATGAAAGAGTAGAATTTCAAATCAGAGGATCCCCTCATAAACACATTTTTCTTTGGTTAGATAGAGCTCCTACATTTGACTCAAGTGACAACACAACATATGAAAATTGTATTGAATTTATTGATCGCTTCATAACATGTGCTAATGATGAAAACAATCCTTATATGTCCTTATTATCACACAAACATACTCATACCTGTAAAAAGGGAAAGAGAAATAAAAGCAAATGCAGGTTCAACTTTCCTTTGCCAGTAATGCCACGAACAATGATATTACAACCTTTGGCAAAAGAAGAAAAAAATGAATTGTTGAAAACTCTATTAAAGAACATACACAAAAAAATGAATGCATACTTTTACAGAAGAACTGTTATTTCATTTGATGACATTTTACAAGAGTTGAACACAACTGAAGACATGTACATACTTGCTATAAGAAGTTCTATAACAAGATCTCAAGTGTTTTTGAAAAGAAACAGCCATGAGGTGGCAATAAATTCTTATAACTCAACCATTTTAAATCTCTTTGAATCAAATATTGATATTCAATTCATTCTTGAGGAGTATGGCGTAGCTTCTTATGTTGTAAATTACATTAGTAAAATGGAAGCTGGTCTAACAAAACTACTGCATGATGCTGCATCAGAGCTATCCAATGATAACATTAAAAATAAATTAAGGAAATTATCCAACATATTTTTAAACAGTAATTTAATGTCATCTCAAGAAGCTGCATACCACATACTTTCAATGCCGTTATCTAAATGTAGTAGGGCTGTAGTTTTTATCAATACCAGCCCAATGAGTGAACGAGTTTTTATGTTAAAATCAAAAAAAGATTTACAACAACTGTCTCCTGAATCGACTGATATCTTTATGGAAAACATCAATCAGAAATACTCAAAACGTTCTAGAACATTAGAGAATGTGTGTCTTGCAGAGTTTGCTGCTAAATACACCAAATCAGCCAAAGCTGTTGAAGGAGATGGAGGTATGAATGATGATGATCACTCCAACAGATTAACTGAAAGAAGCAAATTAAAAGTAATCAGATATAGAAGGTATAAGTTGTGTGATGATGAAACAAATTATTATCGAGAGCAGAATCTTCTATTCCTGCCATGGCGAGAAGAAGCAACGGAAATTGAAAACACAAATGTTAAAGAAATTTAATTAAATAATATAGAAGTCATTAAATTTAATTCTAAATTGTTTTCAATAATCCCTGATGAAATCTTAGATGAAGCAATGAATCAAGCTCACCATGATATGTCAAATTTAAGTAATGAAGATGATGAGTTTTTAGATGATCAGATCCCTAAGGATCAAGAAATTGACATATTTGTTCAAGGTGGAATTGAAGTTCCTAAACCACTGGCTTTTAACAACAGATTTGCAACACCTCAAAAGTTCAACTCTACAGAAATTAGAGCATTAATGTTAAGACTAAATGTTAAACAAAGGCAAGTTGTCATGCACATTCTTCATTCAGTAAAAACAGGGGAAAACGTTCCATTTTATATATTTTTGAGTGGTTCAGCTGGAGTGGGGAAATCATTAGTAATAAACACAATTTACCAACTTATATCAGACTATCTTAACAATAGACCTGGTTCAAATCCTGATAAATTAAAAATTTTACTGTGTGCACCATCAGGAAAAGCAGCTTTTCTAATTAAGGGCATGACTTTACATACAGCATTTGCCTTGCCAGTGTCACAGTTTAGTGGTCACATGTCTGACTTATCCAGCGACATAGCAAACACCATTAGACAAGACCTGCATGATGTACAAATTTTAATAATAGACGAGATATCAATGGTTGGAAGCCGTATGATAAGTCAAGTTGATACCCGACTTCGACAAATTAAAGGAAGAAATACAGACTTTGGAGGAATATCTGTTTTGGTTGTCGGAGACCTCCAGCAATTACCACCGGTTATGGATTCTCCAATTTATTTACCTTCACGAAGCAATTATTTAAATGTACTAAATTATAAAAACCCTCTTTGGGAAAAATTCCAATTTTTTGAACTGACAGAAATTATGAGACAACAAAATGAAAAACTCTTTATTATTGCCTTAAACAACTTAGCCAAAGGAAATATGACTTCTGAAGATGTTAATTTAATAAATTCCCGAATTGCAAATGAAAATGAAATTCCTGACGAATCGATTTGGCTTTTTTCAAGAAATGTAGATGTTGATCAAAGAAATAATCAAAAATTTAATAACCACCCAGGAATTGAATACACTTCAATAGCACAAGACACTGTAATTGGAAATGTTAGTGACAACATAAAAAACAAAGCTTTAACTGTATTTAAAAACAAAAAGGTTATAGAAACTGGTGGATTGATTAATATTTTGAAAATAAAAATTGGTTTAAAATATATGATAACATCAAATATTAATGTTCAAGATGGTTTAGTCAACGGAGCTACAGGTGTTTTAAAACATATTACTTTTAAAGGCAGCAATATTAAATCAATTGACAAATTATGGATTGATTTTTCACCTAGTTCATCAACAGGTAACATAAGTAGACAGCCGTTTTTGGACTTCATGCGTCAAAACAACATTGAAGAAAGTCTAGTTCCCTTGTCTGTAACAACTTTTAATTCAAATGTCACAAGCAGAAACCACTATCAAATTTTAAGAAAGCAATTTCCATTAGTGTTGGCTGAAGCAATAACAATACATAAAAGCCAAGGCCAAACGTTTAATAAAATATGCCTTGACCTAAGACAGACAACAAGAATAACTAAATCTATGTTGTATGTCGCTCTTACTAGGGTAACCTCTCTCTCGGGTTTATACATTTTAGGACATTTTAAACCACCGAAACCATCAACTGCGAAGGATAACTGCTTAAAAGAATTAGACAGTTTAAAAAACCATAAAAAATTGATACTTAACTTTGATCAACTAACAGACTCAAAATATTTAAGTGTTGCATACCAAAATATTCGATCCCTAGAAACAAATTTCAAAAATATCCAAACAGATATTTGGTACAGCAAGTGTGATGTACTGATATTTGCTGAGACACGCACAACAGAGTCGGACAAGTTATTCCTTGATGGATACAATATATTCTGTAGAATTGATAGTTCGAACAAAAATACACCAAGGGGAATCATCTGTTTTATTAAAAGTAATTTAAATGTTAATATGATCAAACAGTGTCAAAACACAGGTGTCAACAATGGAAATAGCTTTCTATGCGATTTTGTGTGTTTCAGCTTAAATGATGTATACATAATAACTGGATATAAATCACCTAGAACTCCTAAATTAAAATTCAAAAAATGTATCCATGACATTATGGATACTATACCACAATCGGCCAATATTGTCTTAATGGGAGATTTTAATTATGACCAAATATCTACTGAAGGATCATTTTTAACTAAAGTACTACAAAATCGAAACATGGTCTCTGAATTGGGAACTAATGAGTTCACTATAGACTCGAATACTCAAATTGATGTTGTTTATAGTAATATAAGATTAGAAACATTTCAGTGTGGGACTTATGAATCATATTTTTCTGACCACAAGTGTATATACTTTAAAATTTTGAAAACTAACCAATAGTAAATCTGTGGCTTGGTGCTAAAAGGTCCAATGTCCAAAATTGGCCTTTGGGGATTTTCGAAAAAAACGAAAAACATACTAATTTAGAATATATTAAAAGTAGCATACATTAAGTAGTGCTACATATAAAAAATGCAATATTATATGGATATTTGAAAACAAATTATTATGTAGAAACTGACAAAATTTATTTATATATTATAATGAATAAATATTTAGTAATTATTATACTGTATTTACATATCAATTTAATAGAGTTACATTAATGTAAGCTTATAATTATCAAGTACAGTATTGTAATAAACACATTATAAACATTTATACAAAGGGTGGTATAGCTGACTACTTCGTTATTAAATTGAAGAATATAAACTCAATATTCTCAATATTAAGCACCGTTTAGTGTTTAGAAAACCAAACTTGCAATCCACTCAAATCGCATGCCAAAGTTACCTTGTACATACCATATAGGCCAGGTATCCTCTCCATATAGGCCAAAAACATCTCCTCTCCTCAATAAGTAAAAGCGTTTTGGTATGCTTGTAAAATTCCGTTATTAGCGAATTTCCATAGGAAAAATGAGCTATTGCAGTGACCCTTATGGTAAGACCTAAGGTCAGGAGTAGCAAATGAGCATTGATCATGGTCCCCAGTACACGTTTCGGGGTGCCATTAAAATTCATATATGTATTATATGTGTTTGCCCTCTAGCGGCCGCACTTGGTCCGATTTGGTACACATGTTGGTTGTGTA
Organism: Philaenus spumarius; assembly: GCA_018207615.1. Lineage (NCBI taxonomy): Eukaryota > Metazoa > Arthropoda > Insecta > Hemiptera > Aphrophoridae > Philaenus > Philaenus spumarius. The sequence continues at coordinate 24,056 of JAGFPH010010494.1, read as the reverse complement.
CATCGCTCGGACGAGTTCGTTAGCCAAAAAAATTCAACAACCGGAAGTAACTATTTTCTAAGATTTTTCTACGAGAATTAATTTGTTTAGATTTGTATCTAAAGATATAAACTTAGGATGTTGTTTTGCACACTTTGTTTTTTTATGAGATCTTATAGCTTGCTTGGTTCCCCCAAAATCGATCAAAACGTAAAATACCATAAAAGTACCCGGTTCCAAGCCACGTGGTGGATTTTATCTTCTCATCCGAGGCCGACGGACAAGTTTTTATGATTCGAGTGTAACGAAGGAGCTGGTGGCTTAGTAGCAATCAAATTCTACTAATATATTTCGTACACACAAGCAACTATTCAGCACCGTCGTGAATAGACCTACTTCCCATATTGTTGGTTGAGACCCTAAAACAAAGGCCTATAAACTTAATTCTGGAAATTTGCTCAACTCACGTCAGCGGTTCAGCTGCTTGGTCGTATTATTTTGTTATTTTTCTATTCGAATTTCCAGCAGCTCGTGGAAAATTAGTAGTTTATCAAAGTTAGCTTTTCAAGCATCGGGTTTGTGCTCTAAAAATTTAGTAAAATAGATTGTTTTTCGTGTCGTTATTTGAGGGATTCCAATCCTCAATTTAGGGAAAAAACCATAGATTTTTATAGATTTTTTTTGGTTGATTGAACATTGCAATAATGTACGCATATAAGAGAATGGTGCGATAAAACATTTTTCGAGTTTTTTCTCCTGACATAAAAGTTTAGTTTTTTAAATTTTAGTAGGGCCTAGTATTACGAAGATCGTGATGTAGAGTTTTTAATAAAATAAAAAAATATTCCTAAAGATTAAACATTTTCAGCAGAAAATTATTTACAGACTTTTTATAATTTTAAAGAACTATATGCCCTAAAACGGTTTTGTTATGCCCTTCTAAATGTTATAAATACAGGATGTCTACCAACCTGAAATTCCTGGAAAACCTGGAAAAGTCAGGGAATTTGTGAAACATTTTTGAAAGTCAGGGAATTTTATTAAAACCAGAAAAATGCCGTGAAATGTTAAATTTTACCGGTAGTGAATTTGTTTCCATTTATAGCCTATTTGTTTAGTTGCCAACTGATTTTTGTCTAGTAAATTTCATCAAATAGGCGAATAAAATGAAAGTGGTAGTGATATAAAATTTAAGAGGGTGGAAAGAGAGAGTCAAGATTGATGGAAAAGATTTGGTTAGATTCTATGCTCAATGTCCTACATGATGAATTATTCCGTGGTTTAAAAAAAAAGGTAAGCTTAAAAAGTCTTTGTAATTCCTCTTTAGTTTCCTCTATGGAAATGCAGCAGTAGAGAGGGGGTTTTCTGTAAATTCTGACTGTTTGATAGAGAATTTGAAAAACGAATCCCTTGTTGCTCAACGAATTGTGTATGATTTGTCATGGAGGAGTTGAAAATATAGAAATTACAAAAGAAATGCTTAACTATGTTTCTCAATCTAATGAAAGGTGGAAGGATGCATTGACAAAGAAGAAAAATCAAGAAGAAGAATCAGCAGAAAAAAACAGGAAAAGGAAGATTTTTTCAAAACAAATTGAAGAACTAAAAGCAAAGAAAAAGAAAACACTAGAAGAGAACTCTTCACATCTCAGCGCTTTCGACGAAGAAATTGAAGAGTTAGAGAAATCTCTCCAAAATTAATCTCAAAAATCTTGAATGGTTTACTACTGAATTTGAATTACTCTATGCGTGATAATTTGATGTCACTGTTGACTTTGTTTAAAATATTAACTGTTTTGTCTTATTAAATTTTTTAGTTAAGGATCATGATTTTTTGTAATGTTTAAACTTACTAAAATAATAAAAGATCTATTCCCGAGTCAAAAATCCGAAGTTGGGGACATATGCATCCATGAAGGAGTAGAGGAACAAAACATGTTTACACTTTTTGAACTGGAGAGGGAGAAAAACCGTTTAAAAATGGGAAAAGCACCAGGTCCTGATGGGATACCAAATGAAGTACTACGATTGGTGATAGAGTTTTACCCCGAAATGCTACTGGAGCTCTACAATTTTTGTCTTATGAAAGGGAGCTTTAAAAAAAGTTGGAAGAAACAAAAGCTTATCCTACTTCGTAAGGGGGATAAATCACTGGATAGCATGTCTTCATACTGACCGATCTGCTTACTGGATACGTTGGGGAAAGTGCTGGAGGGTCTCATACTGCAGCGGCTGGAAGGGCTTGTTGATGGAGAAAATGCTCTTTCAAGAAACCAATACGGATTTAGAAAAGGTATGTCGACAGTAGATGCTATATTGGAGATAGTAAACTTTGCAAAAAAGGCTCGAGACTATGGAAAGAACAAAAAATGATTCTGTGCCCTCATTGCAATTGACGTGAGAATGCTTTCAATTCCCTTAAGTGGACGGACATTCACATGGCTCTCGAAAGAAAAAGGGTGCCAAGCTATTTAAAGAATATGGTAGCAAGTTATTTAAGTGAAAGAAAAATTATTTTTGAAGGAGATGGCTGGACCATCAGAGAAACGATGACATGCGGGGTACCTCAGGGATCTCGTCTGGGGCCATTTCTCTGGAATGTGACGTACGACTCCCTGTTAGAAATGACATTACCGGAAGGGGTAAAGATAGTTTGTTTTGCTGACGATGTCATCCTGGCTGTAGAAGCAGCAAACGAAGATCTTCTAGAGACAAAAATGGATAGTGTTATCACAAGAGTCAGATGGTGGCTCAAAGATAAAAACTTGCAGATGGCGATAAATAAGACTAAAGCTGTATTGATAACAAAAAGAAGAGCGTATAGGCAGCCATTACTTAAAATAGATGGAGAACTTATCCCGTGGAAGAAACAACTAACATACCTGGGCGTGGAACTGGATAAGAATCTTACCTTCGGGCCGCACATTGAAAAGACGGCGCTAAATTCTTCGGAGACTGGAGGAAGGCTAGCAAGACTTATGCCAAATATAGGAGGCCCTAAAGAGAAGAAAAGAAAGCTATTGGCAAGCGTCATGCAGGCTAAGATGCTGTATGCAGTGCCTATTTGGGCGGAAGCCCTGGATAAGGAGAGCTATAAGAGAAGACTGCTTTCTGTCCAGAGGACCGCTGCGTTGAGGATAGTGGCAGCTTACACCACCGTGTCGGAAAGTGCAGTCTTAGTCCTTGCAGGAACACCGCCTATCGACCTCTTAGCTCAAGAAAGGAGGGATATATACTTTGGACTTATGGAGAACCGGAGGTCAGAAGAGGATAATAAAGTTATAGCCCGAGTAAAGAAAGAAGCTAGAGCAAGGCTTATACAAAAATGGAAGGTACGGTGGGATGAAGAACAGTGGTAGATGGACCCACACGATAGTGAAGGATTTAGAGAGCTGGCTTGGTAGAGGTCATGGAGAGATGAGTTTCTACTTAACGCAGGCCTTCACGGGTCATGGGTGCTTTAGACAATATCTAAAGAGGTTCTACAGAGCAGAAGTCAGTACCTGTATAAACTGCGGGTCCGATAGAGATGATGTTTGTCACACACTGTTTGACTGCAAGGCAAGGGATGTTCAGAAAAAAAGACTCCGAGAACAGATAGGGGTGAACATTACACCCGACAATAT